>JALLAR010001212.1:0-10466 GCA_036939335.1 Conticribra guillardii
GGTACCGAAAAAATACGTGGTCCCCCAGCAGTGCCCATAGCACTAATCCTGTTAAACCATGTGCCTTTGGATTGACATGCTCAAAATATCATCCCTAAGGGTGTGCTTAGTTGTAGAAGTCCTTTGGTCCCCACCCCCATTTTTGAGACTTTTGTGTTTTTGTCCTCCAGACATTCAGAACAGAATGAACTTTTAACAGGACTCTACTAATACATAATTGCTGATAAGTCAAATTTGTCTCTGGACAAAACAAAATAGATCAGAGTCCCACAAACCCAAAGCAGCCGTGTCCTTGAGAATGTGGGGACCATTCACGGTCTTTTGTCGAATTTTTGAAAAGTCACTGGGACTTCAAAAACTATGATGATGTGTATGCATATGAGCAATCATAATACAGTGAATCAATCCAGCATTGACATAGCCACACCATTCTTTCAATTTTGAACACTTAGCTGAAAGCCAGGCTGAACAAGTGCATTGATCAGCACTACAAATATGTGGACAGTTGCATTCTCAGCTGATGTCCTGCACCTGGTCAAGGTACCAAAGGGAGGATTCCTCCGCGGTCTCAACTCACCGCCTCTCTGTCTCTGTTTAGACGCCCTAAATGGAAGATTTTAAAGACCAATGGTCTGTATAGTAGTCATAATTCCTGTATAATTTCTTAAGTTATTTATTTATTTATTTATTTATTTATTTATTTGAAAGCCTGGCAAATACAATTCTTATTTGTTTTAAATGTTGCATGTTTAGACTGGAGACACCCTTGTGTGATAGTACATAGGCCACTCAACAAAACATCCTTAAGGATGGTGTATAATTCCTGGAAAGAGTTTTGCATTGATTGTAATTTAATTCAGAATTGAGATAGCTAATCATTTTTGCAAATCTACAATTCTTCTAGGTTTTGGTAAAATATTGCACTATGTTCAGACTGGAGATGCTCTTGTATTGGCAGACTCAAAATATCATTCCTAAGTGTATATGATGTAGATGCGTGGAAAAGAGATTTAACAATGTATTTCAATTCTCAATTGACGTAGCTGCACCATTTTTCAATGGCATACCCTTCTAGCTGAAAGCTTGGCAAATCTATAATTCTGTCATGCCTGAATGTTGTACTATGTTTAGACCAGATACATGTCCTTAACATGTGACTGCCTTGGGCAAGTTATCATCATGAATTTGAGCAGGTAGTACCCCCTGGTACTGCCAGACAATCATTATGATTAAATAATGTCACCTGTCCTTCAGAGTCGGAGCAGATGTGCAAGGCTATGTTGCAAATAACTGTAAATGAAATTCCTTACTAAGGTTGGAATAGTAAGTATTTTTTCATTTTATAGTAATAACTTGAAATTACTGGCTGAAAATTTCCGAACTGTCGGTTAAAATGTGATAACTGCCCCATTGGTAATTGAAATTACAGTAATTACTTGAAATTTCTGGTTGGAAATTACTTAACTGTATCATGTACCATTGTTTAGTGCGGGTACAATACTCTAAAATTACACTTTCAATAACACCACCGAGAACAACAATGATAATAACAATGATTCTATTGTGGTGCCGACAAACATGTTATTTTAATTGCAATTTTAAGAAATCACTGGTGTTATTTGGAGTTTTGTGGTCAGTCCCCAGTCATGAGTCAGTGCAGACACAGGTCATGACCATGACTTAATTTCCGTTATCTTAAGCCCTACTTTTTAACTCAGTTAAGACAACTTTTTGTGTAACTCTGGAAATTCCAGTAATTTTGAGTGGTAACTGACAGATACAGTAATTACTGCCGTTATTTTCAACATAGGTGCAAGGTGCAATATATAGTACACATACACACTGTTTTATACTCCCATAATTGTGTCATAAAAATACTTCTATAAATGTTAATTCCATGTTTGTGTATACATCTTTCTTCACATATTTATTGTTGTGGCGGAGTGTTTTCATATTTGTGAGCTTTACCAGTTAGAGTTCATGATGGTCAGTCCTTTAAAAGGATATATCATAATCATAGAACCAATGTCCATCATGTGTGACTGTCACCCAGTCAGAGTCAGTAGCAGGTCACTGCGGAAGATCAGAATATTTCAACTGTCATAATCATAAAAATGACGACAAACTAGTCCCATATGGCACAAATGTTATGCCATCAAAAATCCAGCTGAACCCATTGTTGGGCATGTGATTGTTGAATAATGAGCCAGAAGCCAGAAACAAAGGCCAAGAGTAGCATTCATAGTCATAGTCACATGCCATTAGTAGAGGGTCAGCCACCATGGCAAGAACAACAAGAGCCATGGAGCTGGAGGAGCAGTGACAATAGTAGCTTGTTAGGGCAGAGGAAGAAAAAATGATTATCAAGTATAGGTACCTACTAGTAGTCACCATCACCATGACCATGTCTTGTCTTTGGGTCTCTTTTTGATGGGTTTCTTCCTTCCTATTCTTTAGCGGAGCATACTAGTACTAGCTCTACTCTAACTCTACATAGCACGACCCAAAATTTCCGTACATTATTCTTGCACATCGAAGTTAAATATGCCAGCTTGTATGTGATAACCTTTTTTGTACCTAGTCCTACATAAAATACATATTGTATTACAAATTACTCTCTCTAAAATGTTGCTATGCAACTTGTTCACCAATTCAGCTAGTTTTGCACACCATTATTGTTCTTGTGAAAAATCTAACTATCATTATTCAATTCAATTGGTGGAGAAAATGGTGCACCTTTCGTTTGCATAAAAATGAAAATGAAAATAAATAGAATTAAAGTAGGAACATTTGCTTAATGACATACTACTAGGAGCCAACAGCATTGAATTTTGATTTTGAATGGAAAATTCTCTTAGAGTATAAGGTCCTGTTTTCATAATTTTGTGTTCATATTGTGAGATTCTCAAAGCATGGATGGGAGAGTTCAAAAATAAAGATGCTCAACTGAAGCTGATTGGTGTCTGCTTCCAATTCCAAAACCAACAAGAAATACACATTTTTTACCTCTCCATACACCCACTAGAACATACTCTCTCTCTCTTTATCTATTAGAGAGAGCACAACATGAAAAATAATATCAAGTAGATAATTTATGCACCTAAAAAATCACCATACTACCATAGAGAAAGCACAGCATAACAACATGATAATAATATTATTATTATTTCAAAACACCATTACTTATTTTAGTAAGGTATATACTTACTTTGGTCGAAACAAAGGAAGTATAACACCCTTTTTCTCTTATACATGGGAACAGATACAAAAATACAGAGATTATGGAACTAATTGAATAGAAAGAGAAAAACCATTCCAAATCTTTAATATTAAAACCATACATACTTGAAAATGTACATTTGGTCGGAACGAGTCGGACATGCCATTAGCGATGGATTGGCTGGCGCGTTTCCAGACAAGAAAAAATATCTTCGGACCGTTGATTTTGAACGAAAACGTTTCCACGTCTTGCGCGTGCACCGTGTTCTCGTTGGGGAGGATTTCATGAATCCAAGAGATAGATGCATCCAACAAACATCTATCTCACAAAGCAACTTTTGGTGAGTGGAAATAATAGCGACCATGGCAATGATGCAACTATGGCGGCAATAGTATCTAGGACGTGGTGGCTATTACCAACTGCGGAAATATGTATGCAGAAAAGTCGTGTCATTGCATTGTTCATTCACCAGCGTACTAAATTAATAATCTAACAAATAATCTCACCTCAACAACCGCCGCCTCACCACAGATTGCCTAACCCCCACCAAACCAACCCCCTCCAACCAACCATGTCTGTCTACGCCGAAGAAAAAGAATCCGACTATGGCTTCATCTTTAAAGTCTCCGGTCCCCTCGTAGTCGCCGACGGCATGTCCGGCTCGGCAATGTACGAACTCGTCCGTGTCGGACACTCCAAGCTCGTGGGAGAAATCATCAAGCTCGAGGGAGACACTGCCTCCATTCAGGTGTACGAGGACACCTCCGGATTGACGGTGGGCGATCCCGTGTTGAGGAAGAAGCAGCCTCTCAGTGTGGAATTGGGACCGGGCATCATGGGCACCATTTTCGATGGAATTCAGAGGCCTTTGGAGCACATTTTCCAGGATTCTGGGGATGTCTACGTCCCCAAGGGTGTGGATATTCCATGCTTGACGAGGGATGTCAGGTGGACTTTTACTCCCACCAACATTAAGGAGGGACAACCCGTCACTGGAGGAGATGTCATGGGAATTGTCTACGAGAATGAGATTATCAACCAGCATCGCATTATCGTGCCTCCCAATGTGTACGGAACCGTGACCAAGATTCACACCCAGGGAACGGATGGAAAGGAGACTTTCTTGGTTGACGATGTGGTCATGGAGGTGTACAATGAGAGCCAGGATAAGACTCATTACTTGACCTTGAGTCACTTTTGGCCAGTGCGTCGTCCTCGTCCCATTGCGGAGAAGCTGCCCGGAAATGTTCCCCTCATTACCGGTCTTCGTGTGATTGATGGACTTTTCCCTTCCGTTCTTGGAGGAACTTGCGCTGTTCCTGGAGCCTTTGGTTGCGGAAAGACTGTCATCTCCCAATCTCTTTCCAAGTTTTCCAACTCCGACGTCATTGTCTACGTCGGGTGTGGAGAGCGCGGTAACGAGATGGCGGAAGTCTTGTGTGATTTCCCTGAGCTTACAATGACCATCAAGGATGATGCCGGAAAGGAGAAGGAGGTCGGTATCATGAAGCGTACCACTTTGGTGGCCAATACTTCCAACATGCCCGTGGCGGCTCGTGAGGCCTCCATTTACACTGGTATTACTCTTGCCGAGTATTTCCGTGATCAAGGAATGAATGTTTCCATGATGGGTGACTCTACCTCTCGTTGGGCTGAGGCACTTCGTGAGATTTCTGGACGTCTAGGAGAGATGCCTGCCGATTCCGGTTACCCTGCCTACCTTGGTGCTCGTCTTGCTGCCTTTTATGAACGTGCTGGACGTGTCTCCTGTCTTGGATCTCCCGACCGCGAAGGTACCGTCACCGTCGTTGGTGCCGTCTCCCCTCCCGGTGGAGATTTCTCCGATCCCGTCACTGCCGCCACCCTCTCCATTGTGCAAGTCTTTTGGGGTCTTGATAAGAAGCTTGCCCAGAGGAAGCATTTCCCTTCCCTCAACTGGCTCATTTCTTACACCAAGTACATGCAAGTCCTTGAACCCTACTTTAACAACATGGATCCTCGTTACTCTTACCTCCGTAACCAGGCCCGTACCATCCTTCAACAGGAAGACAACCTTTCTGAAATTGTCCAACTTGTTGGAAAAGAATCTCTTTCGGAAGATCAAAAGGTTATTATGGAAGTTGCTAAGCTCATTCGCGAAGATTTCCTCGCCCAAAATGCCTTTACCGAGCATGATTTCACCTGTCCCCTTCCCAAGACGGTGGGTATGCTTTCTGTCATTATCACCTTTTATGATCTTTGCCAAAAGGCCATTGCCGATTCTCCATCGGATGCTAAGCTCACTTATGCGCATATCAAGACGAGTCTTGCCCCCATGATCCAGAAGGTGATTGACAGCAAGTATGTTGACCCCAAGAGCAACTCTGCGGATATTACCAGGGAGTACGCTACTATCAACGAGGAGATGAAGCGTGAGTTCCAGATCCTCCAGGATGGTATGTAAGCAATTTACCATTTACTACTTGGTATGATTGAATAGGCGTGGGGTGTTGGTTCCAATTATTTTTAGAGTTGTCAACATTGGCAAGATGATGTTCATTCTAGATTATTACTTGTCATGGACATATGCGGGTTGACTTAATGTTTTAAAATTATTAACGGTCGCTGTTGAAGAAATAGTAATATTAGTTCTACAGCATGTATATTGGAAGCCATCATGTATTTAGGAAAGGAGTTTGACTATGTCTTGACGAAAGACCACAACTTACAATATCGGCAAATAATTCAAGTGTACCTGATTTCGTTTCACTTAGCCAATTTTCTCCTTATTAATTCTTGTCTTCCCGTGTTTAACAGGTCAACAGCTAATTCTGAGCTCCTTTTCCCTGCTGAGGTAATGATATGCTTTGCAGCATCAAGAGAGATCAAGAGATACATTTATATGGCAATGCTCATCACCTTGACCACACAATATAGAACAATCAGCAGTTAAATGAAAAATTATGATATGCATACAAAATAAGCAATTTCAGGCTAGAAATGATGGCGCAGAGATTGCATGTTTGATGCTCATTTTTAATTTTCCTTTTCTTCTTTCAGCACAGTCATTGGTAAGCATCAACACCAACACCCACAACAAGCTAGGATAAAATAATGCAAATGAATTATATTGCCCTTTTAGCCCCACCCCATCAAATATCAGCATGCACATCAACTTAGGATTAGGCTACTACTCTGTTCAAAATAATGCTCGCACTAACACTAACGTACACTATCTTCTAAAAGGTTGCAGTTTATCTCAATTGCACTCCAAAATGACACCTCTTTCTCAAACTCATAATATTCAGTAGAACAAATGATCTTCTGCACAAACAATTTCACCCTCCAACAAACCACATTTCTGAAAGTGATCTGTAGCTTCTTGCAAACCACAGCTCCTCTCTCCGGTCAATGATATAATATACTAGAGTATTTTTTCTCAAGCCTGTCACACTCATTATTTGCAAAAAGGATCAACAAGGAAAAATACTCTCATCATCTTTTTCATCTTTCATCAGATAATAGTGTGAGTTCACAATTTTTTAGCCATCGTAGTAATCTATGATTACCAAGCTCTCTCAAACTTAAGGAAGATCGTATAGGTAACTAAATACCAAAACATATTATTATACCTATAACGGTTTTAGTTTTTATTAAAATTGCGCTTCCGACTGCACTGCTTCCACTTCCAGCTTTCTACCCACCACCACACAATCTCGCGCAACAAAATCCAACGAGGAGCGAGACGCGAGACAAAACTGAGATGTGGGCAAACGGCCAACTAAATGAAGGATGTGACGAGGCATTCCAACGCCAGGATAATATAATCCGATTCAAAGCAATAACTGCAAAAGAGATTAGTAAGTGAGCCGAGGCAGGAGACTCTCTCTCAACCACTACGCACGGAGGTTGTACGCTTTTTTCATGCACCGTGCTAGCTTGCTCTTCGACAAACAATTACAAAAGAATTGATACACCGTATCTTTTCAGTAGGTGTAATTATTTATTTCTGTTTTTCCCTTTGGATGTATCGTGCTGACTATTTTTCTTAATCGCATTTTCAGCGCTTTTTACTCCGTGAACTCTGATCTCATATTATTTTTGCATTTCATGCCCTCTTGACTCGTCATCATCCATGATTCCCGCCCATCCGCCAAACAAAAACAAAGCACCAACCCAGAGAAATACTCTCAACAGGCAATAATTCTCATTCGCAAATACCTCGCGTCTTTTTATGCTGTTGCAATTCAATACTGTGTATCAAGTTTGATGCCGACAGTTGGCATTGCAACAATAAAATCATGGCATTCGCATCAGCATCATCATCCTTCGCCACCAGATCTGCATTTGCAACCGTCGCCACCGCTGCTGTCACGGCCTCTGTGTCGTTATTACTAGCAAAACAATTCCTCCAGAGAAAACAACAACGGAATATCAAAAATGCTAACAGAAATAATAATGATGCAATAACCAAAGGTGGATACGAATCACTCATTGGCAACACACCCATATTGTATCTTCCCCATCTCTCTTCCCTCATTAACAAATATATCGAAAATCATAGGCTGATCAACAGTGGAGAAAACAACAATGCAGATCCAACTAGAAGCGAGCAGAAACAAGTGAAAATATTTGTAAAAATGGAAAATATGAATCCAGGCGGGACGGGAAAAGATCGGGCTGCAAGGAGTATGCTACGTGCTGCGGAACAACGGGGGGAATTGCCCCCTTCTCTCAACAGTAGTAGCGAAAGTGACAATTTTGATAGTTGTGGAACAAGCACTGTTGTGAATGAAACAGGAATTGAAAGTTCCAACCGTGGGAGGTCAGGTGCCAAAAACAAGGAGGAAGACAACTCAACAACAGATGACAAAAGTCCGTCAATATCTACTATTCAATCATCAGAGTTTTCAAATATTGATGCCTCCATTCACAAAGCCATTCTCACCGCTCTCCACGCAACAAAAACTCACGGAATCGTCATTGAAGGTACCTCTGGCTCCACCGGCATCTCCTTGGCATCACTCGCATCGCCTCGTGGTCATGGAGTCATTGTTGTACTGCCTGACGATCAATCTACACAAAAGTCAGAGTTCTTAAAAAGATTGGGATGTGGTGTTGTGGTGGTTAAGAATTGTAGCATCAGTAACCCAGGGCATTATGTCAATGTTGCGAGACGGGTGTGGGAATTAGTGCAGATTGAGAGGAGATACGATGACTACTATTGGAAGAATATAGTTTGTAGGAGAAATTGCAATCATTCGGATGCTAACATTGTTGAACCCAAATCACCCAAGCAACTACTTAAGGCCGCCTTCATGAATCAGTTTGAAAATCTTGCGAATGTCCTTTCACATTATACAACAACTGGTCCAGAAATTCATTCTCAACTCGAAGGAAAAGTAGATGCCTTTGTAATGTCCGCTGGGACGGGTGGGACATTGGTTGGAGTTGGAGGATACTTGAAAGAGAGGTGGTGGCACGACTGTTGCAAAAATCAGCAGCCAAGTATTACGAGCAGCCGAACTAGTACTTGTCAACAGCACACAACATTACAAACTTCGTGTCAAAACCTGAAACAATCTCCACCAAAGATAATCCTCGTAGATCCACCGGGATCTTCTCTCTTCAACAAAATCAAACATGGGGTAGCTTATGCCCCGCAGCAATCGGAAAGAACGCTGCGACGGCATCGGTATGATACTCTGGCGGAGGGCATTGGGTGTAAGTATTCGTCATGCGCAAGGAGAAATATGCGCACGTTGCAATGTTTTTCATTTAATGTACTTACTCTATTGCGCTTTGTTTCCTTTTAGTGGATCGAATCACCGCAAATTTTGGATTAGGATGTGAGAGCATTGTATGGAAGAATGTTACATCAACCAATGGGACTGGCAATGGTAGCAGGGGCAGTTTCGGACAAAAGATTGAGATGCAATTGGATGGCAATAATGATGTTGATGGAGGATCTAACCATCATCAACCATCTTTATCAGTCACTCCAGAATATCAATCCAAAATCGTGGATGACGCCATAAACATCACAGATCAACAGGCTATATATATGGCTCACTACCTCCTCCGCCACGAGGGGTTGTTTGTTGGTTCTAGCACCGCAATGAACATTGCTGGTGCGCTGATTGTAGCAGCAGATATGCCAGTAGGATCCAATGTGGTGACTGTGGTTTGTGATGGCGGGCAGAGACATACAAGCAGGTAAGTGATCACAATAATGACTCATGTTTTAAAACGAGAATACTCATGATATTATATGGACCTTGGTTAACTAATTGAGTACTCATTGTTTATGCTTCTTTTCAGATTTTGGAACCGAGACTTTGTTGTCGGGGAATGGGGGCTGGATTGGCCAGGAGATAATGACAATCCAGAGAAAGGGAAGAATATTCTTGGACTGTTGGGTATTTTACCGTATAAAACATAATCTACACAAATTGGATGCATTGGATCTGCACCTTCTTTTATCATGATTATTCAAGACACACTAAAACCAAATGAAAATTATTAAAACAATGCATTCTATTTCCACTTATTTTGACAAATCATTCAAGAAATCAGGCTGTCATATTCTGTTCACAAAAAGCAAAATTATAAACAGTTATATCTTATGAATCATTTTATTTCTGAGGGGTTTATCATGCATTGTATGCGCGTCAATTCAAGGTGTTCATCTGTCACAGCTTGTGCAAAATTTAAGTAATTCTGTTGGTAATTGGCTTTGATTGCTCGTTTCAAACTGCACAAGGACAGACATTTGGACAAACCCAGGACATGCATTGTTATTTATTGGGTAGTGACGAAGGACACGGACAGGAATAGATATACATCACAAAAGTGTTCACACACACTAGACATAAAGTAGGTATGTATTTTGTTCACTATTTTCCCATAATAAGACAGATAATGCAAAATACATCACCTGGAAGTAGCATTATCCATCTCTAGGCCCCTACCACAATTGTATCCGAATGTAAGCGTATTTTTGTTTGGATTTCCTGCCTGGACCTGGAGCTGGAAGGGCAGAGTATAACTCAAACCCGATCTTTTCAGATACTTGCATGCAATCCACAGTCAGAATATGCCAATGCTTGTTTCATACCATGGTAATGGCACAGTGGTGCACAGTCATACAATATTCAGTCAAACAATATACATCAATTTCTCCTTGCGCTTTGACAGAGTTGTTAACATTGTTGTGAGAATACTTACTAGTATCTCAAGCACGCTTAATTTGAGCCATCACGTGTCA
>JALLAR010001213.1:0-13071 GCA_036939335.1 Conticribra guillardii
AGCATGTTATTGGATTGACAAAAGCACCAATCAGCTTTGTCTAATTCCACTTCTCATCAAAAAACATACTCGCGTCTGTATCCTCGCAAACTTTGGAGATCCTGATGATTTTGATTGGGAAGGGAAACCTTCACCACCGGTCACCGGTTGATGAAAACGTGGATGTAATAAAAATCGATGAAAACATGAATCCTTACAATGCCAATGCATCAGACACAAAAAGGAAGAAGTCACATCTGACGATTAACTCTACCAATGCTAACAAAGTCTCAAAAAAAGCAAAATCTTCTACATCGGCTGTTGAGATCGCTCAGGATCCATCTCCATCTGACACAATCATACCAGGGCCAAATGATTACTGCATAGGGCTAAAGATCAACCTACCAAAGGCCAACCTCTATTTTAGGAATGAAGTCATTGGGCCAATAATAGAAGCATATGCTAGTGCTACAAATGCATCAAAGGGCGGTATATTGAAGAGCTTGATTGATTCATTTAAATCTCAAGGTGGGCATTTTTTGACAAAATCCAAAAAACATACTGGATATTGGGAAGAGTCTGCTGACTACAATACAGTCACAATTGTTGTGAGAGCTTTAATTTCGTATGAAAGCTGCAATCAAGACACAAAACATCGTGGCAAATGAATCACCAAAATTGTTAGTTATGCCAACAAGAAATGATGTACTTATGGAAGATAATAAACGTGCAAGGCTTTGACAATGATTTTGGCGATGATTTTGACGATGACGATGACGAGTCAGTTGATCTAACCGAAGCAGTAATAAAACGTGCAGAGCCCTTCATTCTATCCAAAGTTACCCATGCTATTGAGAGGTTTCTGTCGGTCAGCGAAAAACATAAAGCAGCTAATATTGGATGACGGATGCCGGGACAACTGTCAATCTTTGGCTGACGAGTAAAAGTCAAAAGAAAATGTTTGAATCTCGAGAACTACAATCGATTCATCAAGATTATTGTGCCTTGTTTTATGACTTATGGAGATATGGTGATCATGATAAACACCACAAGAAAGTCTGCAAATATGTAATTCCCAGCACAAATGATTCTTCTTCTACATCAATGATGGTTGAACATCAAAGGGATGTCACCAAAGATAATAGATAACAATATGAATTTATTGAACGCAATTTGTAATGTCATTACAATGTCGCCGTCAGACATGATGAGAATGTGTGATGATGGTAAATAAACAAACAAATAAATAATAACCCGCATCTGTGATAAACAATTAAAACAGAATTGAATAATAAGTACTCAGGGGTTCATTCAATCAAACTAAAAGCTAGATAATTGAAAAATATTTGGAACAATGTACAGGTATATTATGAATAGTGCCAGTTCAGCGATGTCTACTTTTGCCAACGAGGGAGTATTTCAAACCATTGTCCAAAAGGGAGACTCGAAGAGCAATAGCTGGGAGCGACGCCTCACCTAATGCTCTCCACTGCCTAGTAACAGCAGAAAATAGGTAAGATGCCTTGGGATGTAGCCAATCTGGAGAGATGGCATCTTCTAGCAACAAGACGCACTTCATTAGAGAACCAGCCCCTGGAGAATTTTTCACTAGATTTCGCCACAGAGCAGCAGTATGGGAATTCCACGTCCCGTATTCGGAAGGGCCAATTGAGCCAAGAGGTAGAGCAGCTTCAATCAATAGTAAAGCACCCTTCAATATCCCCAAAAGTTTTTCATCATGAGATGCAAATTGTCTCACGTGAACACACTCATAAATTTCAGGTGCAGATGCAGGTATGGATCTCGCACGATTCTTTGCATCCAAGAACTTCAATGCCAACATTCCTTTCAACATGGGGGGTGTTGCGTGTTTGTGGATACTAAATTCCTCAAGGACCTCCTTCTGTATATTAAAAAGACAACAGAAGAACAGAATTTAGAAATGCCATGCGACGAATATAAAAAATAGGAGACATCCGAGAAATAACTCACCTGAACAAGTAGGTTGTTTTCACTAGGCTCAACAACTCTTCCGGGGGGAACCCACTGGTCAAAGCGGCTGCTCCAATTTTTGTAGTGGACGAGGTATCCACTGACATTGTCTGAGCCCTGTTCCTTACACACGTCAACAATAACAGCATCCCAAAGAATCCGTCCGTTTGCCGACTCCACAAGAACATCTTCATCTTCAACAAAAGGCTGTAAAAATGTTGACATTTGTGCGATGTCATGTTAGTGCAAGGTTCAGTCAACAAGAAATAAGGAGTGGCGCAATATTATACTCACTGGTCCTAGGTCTTCATCTATTTGACCTTGGTCGGCCTTGGATGGCTTCGATGGTGGTAAAGTCTTCTGGGGTTTGTTTTCATCTGAGTAGGCTCTGTCCATCAACAACGTAGACCATGATCTATCCTTGACAAGCTTAAATGCTTCTGGAAATATCTCTTTCAATGAGTCACAGGGAGGTTCTTTCCCTAGACAAACCATGATGGACGCAATTTCTTCTGGCTCATGGAATCGATGCCATTTCTTATTTTTTCCACTATTTCGGTCAATTTTGTTCGATGCACAGATGAAAAGAGACCTTGGATCTGAACTAAAAATCCAATAAGCTCTCCCCCAGTTATCAACCCCAATAGGAGTGGACTTCCCGCAAGAGATGGCTGATTCTCGGACTATGTTCAATTCGTGACAACGTCTGCGCTCGTGCAGCAGCTTGTTTTTGCGACTTCGATGTGCTGACATTGCACACACTTCGTGGGCAGTGAGTGAACCAGAGTAAAACGACAATTCAGATTCATGTCTGAATTTCAGCTCTGACTGGAATGCATGAGGATTCTTCGGAAGAAATTGTTGCATTATAGAATCAAAGTTTTTCGTAGGGCGGTCAATGAAATCTGCTTTAGATGACACAAGCTCCCCTCCAACACGAACCCTTACAGTGAAAACTTTAGTAGATTTCTCCTCTTTGAGTTCCTGTTTGATGCCATTCACTAGATTGCTTGTATCCTCTTTGCTCGGATTAGGGTCGGCTACTTCGGCGATCATATATGTAAACCTGTCATGAACAGCATGTGGAAAGGCCTCTTTCCATTCATTATCGTCAGGAACTCGACAAAGGGGGGCACCTAAAGCCACATCAGACAGTCCACAATAATGGCATGTTTCTTTGCATCGTACTGACGATATGTCGAGGCCGTGTTGTTGTGTACAAAGAGTGGACTTCACAATTGTTGAAAGGAAATCTTCTTCAAACGACGCAGCAGTTGATTTTAAACGATTTCCAACATAAAAGCCCATTAGAGCTTCTTCTCTCTTTTTCTCTCGCCTAGACTTACTTAAGAAAGCAAATTCGCGTTTCTTTCTAAATATGTCTTCCTCTGACGGGGCAGCAATTGAGAAGGGTTCATCAATGTCACTAACATTAGTTGCGTTGCCATCATTAGGGGCTTCACATGATTTTTGCACACTTGGTTCATTTTCAGAAGCGAACTCTCCTCCTGACATCTCCTCATTAGACGAGTGCGTGTCATTTACTTTAGTTTCAACCTTCATTTCAGCACTATCTGTGGCTTTTAAAGGTGGATCAGATGCATCCTCTTCAGATGAAACAGTTTCGTCTTCGGAAAAATCGGGAATCATGTCCTGTGCACCCTTGGCTTTGCTAAAATTGGACAACTCGCTAGATAGACGCCCTGCTGCTTTCGTTTCCAGACTACTTGAAAGCTCTTGGATTGTGTCACTCGATGAACACTTCATGACAAGCAGAGAAAGTAAAGTAACCCACTCTTCTGCCTTGATATCTTCTGGAGGATTCGTCAATGATATGCATGCTGACACAGTATCTCGGAAAGCGCCACTAGATAATGATGCTTGCGCAGCATTGTCTCCAACCAAGGGATTGATAGCTAGCGGGAGTGCGCCCAGTAATGTACCATAATCGCGGCCAAATCCATATCCTGGACTCTCAGCGAGGGCTTGAAGACAGCACAACGGTTCCACTGGATCGCCAACAATTGAATCGTCAACATCTTTCAATTGCCAGAACTCTATTAGACCAGAATTGACTGGTTTGATTGAGTATAGCATGGATGGTTTTCCATTTTCAGAAAAGATGAATTTACATGACTCAACAGTGCCAGAGAGGGCCCCAGTAAGGACTTGCCTTCCAATGCGGGGATCGACTGTGGCCCAGCATCTGCCAGCCACACATCGAGGACAGTACCAATCACCACTTGGTACTCTGGCTAGAGGTGGTTTCAGCCGTGTCATGTTGTATTTCCCTTCACATCCGTCACAAAGAAGTACCATGGATGTTAGATCAGACTTGTGATGCTCTATGCACCGGTCGTCATCTAAGTCTTTTAAGGCAGGCCTAAAACTTGAAGGTGCAAGCACCCAATCGAAAAATAGGCGTTCAAATATCCGGATCATCTCTTCAGCTGCATTTACTGTATTCATTCCAGAATTGTAGCAGAGTGAGTTCTGGACAATTGTGCGGACTTTTCTACCAACTTCTGCGACAACTGTTTCTACCTCAAGGACATCATGATTTGAGGAGAGCGTTTTGCCAGCTTCTTGGAGAAAACGTCCAATATCATACAATGATGTTGGCGTCATTACAGCCTCGTAATACCTAAAATGGCAAGACATACAAGATGAGAAGAGCTCTACAAGTGCCAAGCATAAAACATCTATTGAAAGGGAAAAACTTACCCTGGATAGAGTTGAGGGTCAACTGGATAAATGAAAGGGTCAGATGAATTCGATGCACAGAGAGTGCGGATCACAGCAAGGCATCTGCGTATGAGATCAGGAGCATGTGGCAGATCTTCGCAAAAGTCATAGTCTGACTTAGTGCCGCATATGCCGCTGTCCTCTGGAGAGGGGTTTGCTCCGTCAGTACCGTTGCATGGTGGTTTTTCGTCCTTGTTTTCGTCAGACTTACTTGAAGTGAACTTGTCAACAGAGGCGTTCTTGTCATGAACTTTTACGCATTCCTCCCCATTGACAGAAACAGGCTTTGGTGGTGCCGCGCCTACGGGGACTTCTGCTCCATCAGTGCTGATACATGCTGGTTGTTTGTCCTTGTTTTCTGCAGACTGACTTGAAGTGGACTTATCAATTGACGGGTTGTTCTCCTGGACTTGTACACATTCCTCGCCATTGGCTGTGGCAGGCTTTGATGATGCTTTGTCTACAGTTTCGTTGGAATAAGCTTCTTTGTTTGAAAAGGCATCAGTCTCAGCGATTTGTTTCGGGGGATCTTGCTTTGATGTGGCTTCTGATTCTCCCTTAGGCTCAGCTGTACTAGAATCATTGTTGGTTTTGCTTCCAGAAACAACCCCCTCCTCTTCGTCGTCGTCGTCATCGTCGTCTTCTTCATTGGCTTCGTCGCAAGTTTTCCTCTCAAGATCTTCCTTCAAGCGGAGGGCTGCAGCCATATAATCTTCTCTTGATTGGTCCAGCGACTTGTATTGTTCCCTCGATAACTGATACATTTTCAGAAACCCCATCCTCTGTCGCGTGGGCTCTAGAGACAAATTCGTCTGATTGGTTAGTTGCGTTGAACCAATCGCATCGGCTTGAGTGGTGGCCCAAGAAGGCTGCTTTTCTCTTGTTACATCAAGCAAGCCATGCACAATTTGCTTTGCTTCGGTGATGTCAGATGTGCTCGACTTTGAGCGCTTGAGAATAGCCAAACACTTCTCGAGGTCGTCAATGTATGAAGTTGTCTTTTCTGGAGATAATGATCCGGTGGGAGATTTCCTTAGTGCTGACAATGAACAAACAACCTGATCCGTCATAAATGACACTGAGCATGCTGGAGACGACTTGATGGTATGAAGGGGGGAAAGCCAATCTGAAGGTGAAACTGATGGAGTGCATGGAACACTCAAGCACGCTGTCACCATGCGCCTCCTATACTTGGGTGAATTTCTTTCATTTTTATTTTCAAGCTGTTGATATGTCATTAGCAATGGAGAGTCTTCTATCTTCTTCAGCCTCTTCGCCTCCTTCGAGTTAGGATGACCACCACTTCTGTAACCCTTTAAAATATTGGCAGACTCCATCTTTGAATAACCAAGATCTAGGAGGACATCGTTAATAATAATCATTCTTGCAATTTCCCGCCATGTCCATTCTGTTACTGGAAGACAAGAAAGATCTGCCCCTTCAGAGAAGTCCTGACTCCCATCGGTCTCGGGACTGACTACGACTTGAGGTGCTGATGCAAGAGACTTCGTGAGACTTGGAGAGATCACTTTGCAGAGGCTTATTGCGATGTTCTTCACCAAGTCGACAGCGTTGGTCCGTTTCTCTTGGTCGCAGGAGACATCTTTCAGACAATCTATGGCATCTTGAAGAGAATTGATTGAGGGAGGTGATGATGTGGAGGCGTTCTTTGAAAATGCATCGTGAAAGGAATTGATGAAGTCCCAGATTCGGACAACTTCTTCGTCGTAAATCCGCGAGAGAGGAGGAAGCGTCTCTCTGAAAGGAACTAGAGATGTCAGCGAGTTGACGGAAGATGGAGAAGAAGACGATCGCTCTACCTGATGTGCCACCACTACCTCGGCAGCTCTTCGGCGCCTGTTGAATTCTTTGTTCATACCTCTAACAAAGTTCATGATACTTCTCTCCCTTATGATGCACGACTCCTTAAAGAGACGATCGTCCATCTGAAGGCTAAGCTGTGTCAGTCGCTTCTCAATGCGTTCCTTCTTTCTCTGTTCCTCCTCTTCTTCCTTTGCGCGTTTTCTCGTTTCAAATTCTTCTTGCTTGATCTTGCGTTTCAAGTCCTTCTCTCTCTCAATATTCGCTTTCGCTTCAGCTTCCTTCGCCGACTTGAGCTCTTTTTCGAGTTTCTTCTGCTGTTCTTTTTGGTGTCGTACTTTAGCTTCGTGGATCCAAGCTTGGTTAGCTGCTGCAGCTGCAGATCGATTCGCATGGAAGACGTATGAAGGTGTGAACTCGCTCCCGGTTAAACCTTCAATCAGTCGTTCAATCTCTGGAACAAAAAATGTATCACTTTTTTCCATCATGGTAGCTGGTGTGACAATCTTTCTCCTGTTTCCAGTGTTGCCCATTTTAGTTTTTTCTTTCTTCACTGCTGCTGTCATCCAGGTCATCTCTTGCGCCAATGAATCATCGCTGCAAAGGAAAGGGTTGGATGCGAATGGACTCAAAGAAGAAATCCGCATACTGGCAAGGTTTGCACTGGCAGCCTTAGATTGCTGTTTAGCTTTTGTCAAAATATTTTCTAGCTCATTCAACTTTCCAAGCAGCTCAACCTCTTCCGATGATGGGGGCTCCCGCAGGTCCTCTTCCAATTTATCATTGTCATTTTTTGAGGTGGCATCAACATCATCATCTCCCTTTTTCTCGTCTTCCTTCTCTCCGTCGCCTCTTGAGAGACGTTGCTTTTCTTTTGCCCTCGCCTCTCTGCGATTCTTGTTCACCAAATCTATTTTGTCCCGTGCTTCTACTAATCCGTCTTCTCTAGATTTGTGAAGGGCCTTCAATGCAGCATCATATATAATATCATCAATTAGGCCAAGAGAGAGAAGAGTTTTACCCCAAGCTTCCAAAGGAGTTTTGGCAAGCACAGAATGAACTTGTTTTCCTCGCATTTCTGTAACTACACCGTTGCCTGGCTCTATTGGTGGACAGCCTGTATATTTGACAAAAAATATCACAAGAAGGAAGTAAGAAATAAAACACCGCAAATTTCTGTGGAAAAGCATTGCAATGCAATCGCATATAGCTTTAGAAGGACCATAAGGAAATTTGCTTACCTGGCGGCACTAAATAAATGTCAGGGTCGGGATATGTGGCGTCTTCAGACACGCCATCATCGTATTGAATTGATATGTTGCATGATGATTTTCTTGCAGCTTGCTTCCCACTTGATTTATCTGCGGTTGACGTTTTGGTAATAGTGCCCCCATACATTTTGCCTTTCTCAAATCGGACACTAACCCTCATTCCAACTTCCGGCATGCCTGGAGCTCCTCCGTTAGACGATAAAGGAACAGCGACAGCATCGACATCTCCCCCTACATACGCAGGGGCAGCATAAGGATCAAATGGGTACGACCGCTCGGATGGGTCGACATCCTCTACCCCTTCGCCCCACATCACTCGAAATACTGGACCATCACCAAAGCATTCATTATCATCATTGCGCAAATCATTTTCATCCTGACTGCTTTCTTCCACCAGTGCTGGCTCGCCTTTTCCTTCCTCTTTTTGTCTCTCCTTTGCCTTTTTCAGTTCTTCGCGCTGCTCCCTGAGACTACCACCGTCCAAAATGTCGCAGCGCACCTTAATAATACGTCCATGCACCGGACTAAACTCAAATCTATCACAAGAGAATCCAACGGGATAAATTGCATGAGGACTGGAATACAATGCATCAAAAGCCACAACACCATATTCTGGTTTGATCCTGCCGAAACTACGAACAGTGTGTGTGTCGGATACAGCATATGGAAGACGTGACACTGCCTCTTGAAGGCTGTGACGAGCTTCTTGTGCCGCATCCGCTTTCTCTGCGGGAACTTCAGGGAGGGCATCGACGACAGAGGCATTGCCCGGAGATGACTTCGCCTTGGATGATTTCTTTTTTGAAGACTTTTTAGCAGATGGTGTAGAACCACCCGATGGGCTCTACTTGGAAGAGATTTTGGATTTTTTGGGTGCGCCGTCTTTGGTTTTCACCCTTTTGTTGCTTTTGATGGGTTCTGCCACAGCCAAGACTTCATCATCGGAGTCACTCCCCTCAACGACGACTGCGGCGACAACATCGTCATCATCCGAATCAGACTCGCTGTCGGATGGGGCGGGGGGAGGAGGTTCCTTCCTCTTTTTAGAGCCACCGCTTGGCGATTTGGCCTTGACTTTAATTCTTGCTGCTGGCTTGGATGCATCTTTTTTCGCCGCTGCATTTTTCTTCTTAGAAGATGCAGGAGTGGCTGCCTTCTTCTTGGAAGCAGATGAATTATTACTCTTCTTCACGCCTGCCGAGGAGCTCTTGGAGGGTGTTGCTCCATTGGCTTTTTGCTTCGTTGATCTCTTGGTAATGAGAGCTTCGTCATCGCTGCTTGACGATTCATCCGCCCCCATGACCTTTTTGGTGAGGCGCAATTCTTTCCCCCTCGGGGCAATTGGACTTGGTCGGACGACCGGTTCATCGTCATCGGAAGAGGAGCTATCATTCCCTCCTGTGGGAAGACGAAATGTCTTGCCCCTCGGTGGAGTTGCAGCTTCGGCAGGTCGGCTCGTAGAATTATTATCCTCGTCGCTCATGGACTCGTCGTCGTCGTCGTCGTCGTCGCTGTCATCCGAGCCATTGTGTTGCATGCCTGGCTCGCCATAGTTATAGCCAGATGCGGCCAATGGCGCTTGATTTACGGTTGCATCAACATGCTCGTCCGAGTCGTAGCTGTCGCTGCCATCGGAGGAATACGGGGATGCCATATTAATTTGTCCTCGAACTCTAAAATTGAATTGAATTGAATAAAATGGATTTTAAAAAATGGCGGGAAGTGCATCAGACGAAAAATAAAACAAATCAAATCGCAATGTTATTATTTTATGAAAAATAGCGGGCTGGCACAATCAAGCTGGAATCAAGATTGATACAAGGGGCAGAAAGGGCGCTGCCGCCCCCACATCACACGGCTGCATTTCAGCGGTAAATTCATTATTTGCAATCAGTAGAAAATAAAATCAATGGCCAGAGGCGCCGTCACCGCTGCCATGAGCCATGAGCCATGAGCAGCACCTTGCGGCGCCATGGCAGAGCAAGCTCCCCTGACACTCATTCACCGCGCAGCGATAATAATGGATTGCGTCTATGTACAATGTAGATCCAATCAGGGGGTGATGTCAAATGCCAATAGTGCCGCAATTCAAATTGCGGTGTATGGCGATCTGCCGGTGCAATGCTATCTGTTGGCAATCCGACTCACCTGCGGTTGCGTAGTGATATCTACGTGTGGTTGGTACTGAAAATGGCGAGACAAGATATCGCCGCCGTACTATTGTCGTTGCTGTGCCGTGTTGTGTTGTGTTTTGTTGTGTGGGTGTGAAGCTAGTAGCAGTCCACTTGTTTCCGCAATGGCGCTGTGTAGCAAAGGCGTTGGGATTGCGGTGCTGTAAAGAGGCAACGTCCGTCGTGGTTTCGAAGTTCGAATGTTGTGTATGCGAACAATATGTTTGTTCGCGTTCCACAACATTCGTTGAGGGATGGTGAGTGTGGCTCATGATTTTTTCGATTCAGGGGCAGTCGTCACGCACTGGCTTCTCCTCGTGGCTATCTTTTTCAGATAGAGTCGAATAATACAAACGAACGCTCCCCGCCGAAGATTTTTCTGGGTCTTCTATCCCCGCTTTCAAGACAGTCAGGGATGGCGCAGCGCGAGCCTTTTGACACGCACAGGAATCGCGACAAATTGCAAATTGTATCGTACAATACNAAATTGCAAATTGTATCGTACAATACTACTAATAACAACGAATGACTAACTTTCCTCGCGGCCCGCCAGCCAAGCTAGCGAGAGGCGACATGGTTTTTTTGTCGTGAAGTGGCGGCTAGCTTGATTGATGGGATTGCTACTTCTTGCTAGCTACTATCCTAGCTCCGTCGCGTAAAAAATGTTGTAGTAAAACATATTGTACTAATATGGTACTATCGTACTACTTATGTAGTACGTACCTTACATTGTGTTACAGCTCAATTACCTTATTTATTATTCCGTCGCCCGCCGGCCATCAAATGATCTCTTCCCAAGAGAAGCTTTCAAATTCAAACGAAGTAAAAGAGTTTGAGAACTTGTAAATCAATCATTGCAGAAGACAAGACTGGGATGGCTGGCGTGATGGAATTAATATGCGTCTACATCGTTGAAAACCAATGCTATGATACCTACTACTAGTACCATACCTCCTAATGATTAAAAAAATATCTTACAAAATATTGCCTCCACCTTTCTACTCTATTGCCAACTTGAGCAAGAGTAGAACTTGAGGTCACTACTTCCTTTGTTAGTGATTATTTAGTGTATGGAGTACTTAGTAAGTAATTTTCTGTGGTAGGTACGATAGATAATGATAATGATAGCTCCATCAAAGAAAAATTATTATGGAACACTGGGAATGATGTGTGTGACACCTTTATCTGTCCTCCGGCATTTGCATTGTGAGAGAGATAATATATTCAGGGAAAGAGCAGTATAAATGAGATGAGATGAACATGAGTGTGAGTGAGCAAGCAGACATGACGTGATTTCTTGGATTACAACTACAATAACAATAACAATAACAATAACAATAACACTAAGTAGTTTTGGTACAGTGCTACCACGCAATAGGTAACATGCTGTGTCAGGGTCTTCGGATGTTACCTATTGCATGGTGTTACTAATTGTGTGTTAACAAGTAGTACCATTATCTACATAGGAATTGAATTTTGTCTTGTCTCAAAGAATGTTAGCCATTGCATGGTAACACTGTAATTGGTATTGGAATTGCAATTGCTCTCTGCACTCATGTCTAGTTTTAAAATTAAGATTTGAGATTAAGATGGTTGGGATGTCTGTGTCTGTGATGTTATGCTCAACATAGATGGAGTGCTGCATTTACTAAACTCTTGTCAATAAGAAATTATCCTCCTTTTACTTTTGCATCATTCCTTTTTTCTCGTAAATGGAGGTGTTTTTTCAATTATATAATGTTTTGGAATGTATAGTTATTTATACATTTTGATTCTGATTGGAATGCTTGATTACAAAAAAAAACGGGTGTACTTTAAGTTTCATTATTAAGACACAACTAAGTGTCAATGTTGGTACTATACAAATTGTTGGTATTGAGCATTGAAATATTGAAGGATGAATAATAACTGATTCAACTATTGTAGAAATAATACTACTTCTGCTATTAATTAACAGAGTAAATATTGTAAGATACATCACTTTGTGCAATTAAAGTACTTAGAATTGTGGTGATGTGGTAACTGACATGAGTCTAAAAGTAATGGGATAATTCCAGGTTGGTTTATGGGATTCTAGAAGCATCTGACTCTGTGCACAGAAAAGAAGCGGATGGTGGGTACACAAGAAGACCACATGAATATTATTATTATGATGGGCTTAAAATGTTGGAATCCAACAATTCACGTAAGTAGTTTCATGTAGGGAAATGTACATCAGCAGGAGGCAGTGAGGAGAGAAAGTATGAAGTATGTTTATGTGCAATGTGCAGTACCTTTATTGCATTTAACAACAAATATAACAGCATTTTTTTGCCTAAATCAGGTTGATATGATTGATTTTGAACTGAGTGTAATAGGGTATTCAATATTAATAGAGGTATAAATATCTAAGTGAATAATGCCTAGGTCTTTTATCTCTTAGTACCATTTTGCTCTTGTATTGGCATTGATATGTAATATGAATCCACAACAACTAATTCACGTTGTTTTTTATCAGCACAATTGAGAGGTGAAACTAAATGCTCATTTTAGTCATTTGTGCATAATGTTTGATTGATTTATGAGGTTTGATTCATCTGATATCCCATTGTCTAGTATTGAAGATTAGATTGCAGATGGTGGTACATAATCACATATTCTGATGTGTGTGTGTGTCTTGTGTTCCGGTGGTGGTTCTGCTCTTTCCCAATGTTTAGATCTATCCAGATCACGGGAAGTGCTGGAGTCACATAGGTCCGGCACGGCAGGAACCTGTGATCAACTCCGCAATCTGCGCTCTCGCCAACCCACTGTCCCATCCCCAGCCCCTCCTGGGACTGGGAGGGTAGTGACACTGGTGACAGGGGGATGGTGTAGCGAGAGGGTTCACAGAGGATCCCATACCGGACCTCCTCCCAAAGGAGACCTAGCAACTCGGGGCCTCATACTCAGTATGTAGGACATTGCAGTGGCCACAGGTATTTGGAGGACCTCATATAATTTTACACACTTTCATGCACGCTGGGTATGTAGCCATGGTACCGAGCGATTGAGCTCATGCGGTACCTGGGCAATATAGACAATTGTCAGGCGTGCACGCGCTACTAATTTGA
>JALLAR010001214.1:0-10461 GCA_036939335.1 Conticribra guillardii
GTGCTGAGTAAAAAATAAGATAGCAATCCATGGCCCAGGCAGATATTGTCTTCCCGTAAGGTATATGAGTGGGTCTGAGCCTTTTGAATGGTTTTCAATGTTTAATCAGAGAAGAGAAGCAAGACGAGAAGTGGCGTTGCTTTGAATCTGTTATAGGGACTTGACTGGAATGAGTAGGGTTTGACTAAATGAGAACTGCAAATAAATACCAGGATGAGTTTGATACCTCCATCAAGCACTTAGTAACTCCTGGTGGGATCGATGAGAAACTATACAATGTATGTTCAATGTAGAACAATTTGGAAGGAATCACCAATACAAGTACGAGATGTCAAAAACATACCAAGTCTTTACAAAAGGAAAAGTGGCCAACTTTTTGACACAAACATCAACAACGGCAGAACAACCATTTTGGAGCCATCCAGTGTCTTTCCAGAGGTGTGACGAATCAGTGTGGACACATCGCCCATTCCAGTTCATGGATAAAAACAAGCAAGATCCCCCAGCAGTCACCCCAGGCCTGATCGACCACAACATGATGCAAAAAGGACCTCACAAATCGCTGAAAGTCGTTAGTGACGGAGGAGTCCAATTAGTGAATCAGTGCGCAGCTGGCGCATGGATCATTGCAACCGATGATACACAGTTTGTCTTGGCCTGCTTCCTCATGACTAACATCTCATCATTAACTTCCTATCAAGTAGAACTGGAAGGCATATACTGTGCACTCAAACACATTGAGTTCCTTGGACTGGAGCCCGAGGAAATGGATCGGTGGTGTGACAACAAGGCAGCAGTGAAGAAATGCGACCTTGACACCCTCCCACCAAAGGAGAGGATTGCACCAGAGGCAGACATCATCCTAGCTATCCACTACCTCAAATGGAAACTGAATGTTCCCATCCGGTGCGGCCACGTATATGGCCACCAAGACAGGAAGAACAATTCACAATTCACAATCAACCACAAGATTGTCCAAACAAGCTAAAATGAACATTGGCTGTGACAAGCAATCAACAGCAACCTTAAACAAAATCATGAGGCAAAGTGGGCCAACAACAGCACCACCTATACTCCAACCACCCTACGAAGGATCCAAAGCAATGCTACGCATTGGCAATACCTGGATCACAACACACCAAAACACCTACACTGGGCCCACCGTATTCCCTCAATGAAGCAATACTGCTTCAAGTGACACAAGTGGCGAGAGAAAACATTCGACGACATCCACTGGGATTCCATCAAATCGGTACGCAGACGGCTCAAGCTCAAGGACCTAGTTCAGACGAGCAAGATTATGCATGGGTGGCTGCCACTCATGCACAATCAGGGTCATATCACAGGAATCTACCAGTGTCCCGGGTGCAAATGTTGCGACGAAACGTTCCACCGCTTCCTCCAATGCAACCATAAGGACCGTGTTACCAATAGGGACGAATCAATGATAGCCTTCTGGGAGAAGTGCTCGCATGCGAAAATCCCAGAAATAATGATCATTGCAGTCAGCGCAATTATCAGACGCGTCATCAGCAACACTACTGGAACCGTACAATTCACACTCTTCTCTATGCACGTTAACAAAGCAATTCGCAACCAGGAACAAATAGGTCAACTCAAATTATGTCAGGGATTTCTGTCAAAACAGTGGACGGCCCTCATGACGCACCTATCGGTTGAAAAACCAGAGCAGAAGATGATTGCGCTACAATGAACAATATGGTTCACAATGATTAAACCAATGTGGGAAACCAGAAACGCAATCCTACACACAACACACAACAGAAAACCGAGTCACCAAAGCAATGGACTCACAATTAAACACACGATTGGAATGGTATCAATCTAATCAACACACAGTACTGGATATCCACGATCGTAGGCTCACAGAATTCAACACAAATGATATGAGAACTTGGAGACAATGGGTAAAACGTGAGTGGCTCCGCCACCTTGACATTGCAATGGTGTCATATGCAACTGAACACAAAGCGACTAGCAATAAACAACACCTTATCACCAAATATTTCTTATCAAAAACTCAGCACAATCCGGATAGTCCAGAAAATGCTATGGACTGCGGACACTCCGTATTCCAACCAGAGAGCTAAAACTCAACCAGCCAGCAGGGCTGAACCCCGGGGGTGTTGTTCGCTTCATCCCTTGGAGTGCAATCTTAGTAATATGGGATGTCCCCATTAAATTCCGAGTAGGAACCATAAGCATGTACTTAAAAATTTCAGTTACTATATATATACAAGTACAAGTATGAGTCTGGTCTTGAACCATTGAGGGAGTATTGTAACTTCTCTCAGAGTTCAATGGTTATTGTTCACCTAGCGCTCTTTGAGTGACAGAGGTCAATAGAAAGGTTGAGCCAACAATTCTTTGAAATGTACAAGAATATCATCACCAAGACCAATAATCATACAGTAAAATATCTAGTAACAAAATGTCCCACGAAACAATTTGTTTCTGAAGATTATTTTATCATGGAGAAGAATCAGTTCTTGGAGAAGTAAGATCACTAGTGGAAGGATAGGAATGAGATGCATGACTTGATCAAGATAGCCCATCGTCTTACGTGGTGTCTGCTATGTGTTTGTCTGAAGATGGTAGACAGGAATGACAAAATCTCTTCAAAAAGCAAGGGTATGGATGTCGAAAGTGACCAACTTTTGATGACTGGTCAGATTTGCCAGATATGAAGATAATGGGCGCTATAATGAACCAACCTTTTCAATGTGATGCCCATATGCTTGAAGCAGGGCTCTGTACCTGGAAGCAGTTTCAAGCTGGAAAGGAGTTGCTTCCTGATCAGGTGACATGCTTCTATGAGTGCATGGAGAGTGCTATGACTGCTCCGGATGAGTCTTTGGTTAAGAAGACAAGTAAACAGAGCAAGCTCAATCACCCCACTGACACTGATGTTAGTAATTGGCTAGGGCATAGTGCGTCAATAGAATTTAAGTTGTATGAGACATATAGCAACATCAAGTATTTGTCAGTAATGGAGCCATTGAAGGTGCTTGGTGCATTTGATAAGGATACTATGCAGCCAAAGGAGCCCACTTATGCCATTGGTAATGTGACAGAGAAAGGAACACATCTTCCTGATAAAGGGCAGTGCAACTATGCAGATTACATTGATGAAACAGGATATTAAAATCTTACAATGTATTTGCAAGACTTCAAGGATAGATTCCCAAGCATTTCCAATGTGAGCACCGGGCAACTATGCCCTCACATATCTACTGAAGTGGATTGTGAGTCCCTGTTCAGCCAAGCAGGATTCATGTCTCGTTCAAGGCATGCTCAAACAAATATTCGAATGTATGAATGTCTTGTGTTTGCCAAACACTAACTCCATTGCATCCATTGTCCTATGTCCTATTCCAAAAACGAAACAACTATTTATTGAAAGATGGAAGGCTAATGATTGGATAGAGAAGGATGAGGGTGATGATCAAACGTTTTTGGAGGTGAAAATGTTCACAGAAAATGCAAAATTGTTGAACAAAGAAGATCTAGATGAGCATGATAACATTGATGGGTTCATAAGGATGACACGACAACTGTGGAAAGTGGAGAGGATGATTACTTTAGTTGCATTTGATAGTATTGCATTGGGGTTACTGCAATAACGATATATTTGTAGTTTTGGGTCACTTTCCTCCCATAATGTTAAACATCAACTGTATGATCAAAATCGAATATTGCCAAATGCGTCTTGATTTGCAATAGTATTTTGGCCATCAACTTTGTGAAGTAATTATCAGATAATGAATTTACTGAATTATGAGCTTGGGTCAACCTAGTTTTGAAACTAGGTTGACCTGCAACATTTGACCTATGGCCTAACTTAGGTTAGGTTGGTTCAGGCCTTAGGTTAATTGCCAAAAGGCAACCTATAACATAACATCAGGTCAGCCAAATTAGCCCTCACCTGACATATAGGTCAAGTCAGAAAAATTGAACCCCACCTAACCTAAATTTGTAGGTCTGGCCTATTTACAAGTCTAGTGTCACAATGGTTATTGTTTTGCTGAAAATATTTGTTTCTGGGTGAAATATAGATTCAATTACATCTTCACCTTATGTTCCAAGACTTTTTGCATAGCATGACAAGACGTTGGTTCCAATTGGTTTGGCACACAAGACAACAGGCAAACAAGTGTGAGATATGATATTGCCATGATGTTGCCATGATGTTGCCATTGTTATTTTGAAGTATAAAAACAGTTTTTGAGTGAGTTATTGACGGAATAACATCTTTGCTGATGTCCCAACATTTTTATATAGTATTAGAGCAGATGTTTTTGGCCTGGCAACATGGTGGTTACAATTGGTTTGTGACACAAGACATAAAACTCTGTGTGAAACATGTGTTGCCATAACTATAATGTCACCATGGTCATGTTTTGGTTTGAAATGTTTGTTTCTGGGTGAATTCTTAATGGTTAACATTTCACTAATGTAATCTCATTTTTCAAAGTATTAGAGCAGGTGTTTTTGGAATGGAAACATGGTGGTTCCATTTGGTTTGGCACACAAGACAGAAAAACCTGTGTGAGATGTGTGTTGCCCATGATGATGATGTTGCCATTATTATTTTGATGTATTATTTGTTTAGATGAGAGTTATTAAATAATGATATCTTTCTTCATTTTTCATCATTTTCTGTAGCATTAGAGCAGATGTTTTTGGCCAGGCAACATGATGGTCTATTTTGGTTTGGTCCACACAACAGAGAAACCTGTATGATAAGTGCTGTCATAATACTTATGCCATCATGATTATTTTTGACTTCAGAATATAGTATATTTCTCTGTGAATTATTGATTAAATGACATCCTTGCTTGTGTTTCAACATTTTCAAACAGTATTTGGGCAGATGTTTTGGCCTGGCAACATTGTGTTTCCATCTGGTTTGGCTTGGTAGCACATAAGACAGGGAGACATATGTGAGATATGTGTTGTCGTGATGTTGCCATTGTTATCTTGAAGTATAATATTGGTTTCTGAGAGAATTATTGATGGGATATCATCTTCACTTATGTGCCACTATTTTTATATGTTTTGAGCAGATGGTTTTGGTCTGGTAACATGATGGTCCATTTTGGTTTGGCACACAAGACAGGAAAGCATCTCTAAGATATGTATTGCCATATCATAATGTGACCATCATGGTTATTTTTTGCTGGAAATATTTGTTTCTGAGTGAATTTTTATTGATGAAATGGCATCTTCTCTTATGTTTCACTCTTTTTACATTATTAGAGCAGATGATTTTGGCCTGGCAATATGGTGGTTATGATTTTGTTTGGCACACAAGATAGAAACACATGTGTAAGATGTGTGTTACCATGATGATAATGTGCCATTCTTATTGTGAAGTATTATTTGTTTCTAAGAGAATTATTGATTGAATGATACTTTCTTCATGTTCTCATATTTTTATAGCATTATAGCAGATGTTTTTGGCCTGGCAAGATGGTTGTTCTATTTGGTTTGGTACATAAGACAGAGAAGTCTGTGTGATATTATATGAGTTGCCATGATAATGTCACCATGCTTCTATTTGACTGTTTTTTTTGTTTCTCGGCAAAGTATTGAATGGATGACATCCTCACTTATACTTCTATTTCAGTATATTCAAATATTATTAGAATTAAATTTTATTTCTGCATAGATGCTACCTCAATGTTAGACTATGACACACACACCACCTCACCACCACTACAAGTATCACATCCCATCAATACCCATACAGATGATAATATCCTCTGGGCGAATAATGAGTTCCTACATGCCATGGATCTACCTATACCAGAAACTACACCAACTCATATGGACATAGCCAAAGTCAACCATCCCATTATTGTCAGCAATGGCACTGTTGACCCACATACGGGTTTGGGTGCATCCTTCACAATAATACAGAACAAAACAACTCAAATCGAAGTCGGAGACATCCTCCAAACATTGGGTTGCCTCACCTCATATCGCACCAAATTGATGGGTATCTTCTGTGGGCATCAAGCTGCTCATGATAATCACATTCAAAACACCTGTCAATATCAACAGGGAATCCAGTGTAAAAAGCTTCAAGTGTATCCTTCCCCCTCATTCTTCATGAGATCAGAAGGTGATCTCCTGTTAGCCATTCATGCTATCTGCAATAAAATGGCCACCTCCCCAACCATGAAGGGACACCAAATTTGATGATCTCCCTATCAAAGTTCAACTTAACATAATCTGTGATGAAAACAACGCCAACACAACCCATACTGTAGAATTCCAAAGCTATGCTATAACTACACAACAAGTTTATTACAACAACAACAGATTATGAACCACTTCATGAACAATATATATACCTGCAAAAGGTGGAATTGGACCTTTCAACAATAATTATCCATACAATGGCATCATATTGGAATTCTCCAAAAATGTTGCTCAAAAAGGGAAAACATAAGGCTAACAGAAATGATGTATAACTGGCTTCCAGTAGGTAAAAAGAACTATGATAAACACCAGAGCTCATGCTGCCCATGCTGTGGCTTCAACGATGAGACCGTAAACCATCTATTCCAATGTCCCTATCCCAGAATGGCTATTTGCCAATGTACAGCTTATGAAACAATAGAGAAATATCTCACACATGATCGCAAACACGTCCCACACCAGCTCATCACATCTATTATCTCTCTAGACAAACACTCTTGCAATCATCTTGATGCAAAAAACCCACTGGAACTGCCATCACTAAACCAATACTTATTTCAATGCTTCACCTTGGTGCTCAATACTTCATGTGAGGATTCCTAACATCATCTTGGATAACAGCTGTTGAGTCACTCACCAAAGATAACACAACTGGACTAATTATTGTAATACTGCATTCGCAATGGAAACTGCTACTTTTCCCACTACAGGAAATGAGGAATAATATCCTCCATAAAACTCAGAACTGTGTAACCCAAGGCCAACACGAATCTTGCCAACACGAATCTTGCCAACACGAATCTTGCAATCATGACCCCACCCTCTTCAAACAATACACAGCCAAATGGCTAGGCTCTCACGTAGCAGATTATGATCTCAATCTTGCAAATTAATGGGCATTTGCCACGAAAGAGGAAATGATGAATATACTCCCAAGCACAAAGAAACAGTATACTGACAAATGCAATTCATTACAGGCAAACCAGGCACAAATCACTCAGTTTTTACACTGACAGCTGACAGTAAGTAAGGCATCCTATGGGACCTCTCCCAGAAGTGCAATTTAATTATTTGCCAGGGACACCCTTAATGAATGTACCATAAAATTTTAGTTATACTACTATTCGAGTAGATTTGTTTGAACTGGCAACATGGTGGATCCATTTGGTTTGGCACGCAAGACAGGAAAACCTGTGTGAGATGTGTGTTGCCACGATGTTGCCATTGATCTTTTAAAGTATAAACTATTGGTTTCTGAGTGAATTATTGAATGAATGACATCTTCACTTATGTTCTTACATTTTTTGTATCAGAGAAATTGTTTGAGAGGACTGGCAACATGGTGGTTCAATTCGGTTTGGCACACAAGACGGAGAAACCTGTGTCAGATATATTTTGCCATAATGTCATCCATATGGTTATTTTTGGCTGAAAATGTTTGTTTCTGAGTGAATTATCAATTGAATGACATGTTCACATATATTCCCACAACTTTTATAGTATTAGTGCAAATATTTGAAACCTGACAATGTGGTGGTTTCATTTGGTTTTGCACACAAGACTGAACAATCTATGTGAGGGTGAGATATGGGTTGTCATAATATCACCATGTTTACTTTTAAGTATAAAATATTGTTTTCTGTGTGAATTATTGATGGAATGACATCTTGACTTATGTTCCCACACTTTATTATTATTAGAGCAGAAGATTTTGGCATGGTGAGATGGTGGATCCATTTGGTTTGGCACACAAGACAGAAAACACCATGAAAAATAGGTCTTGCCATACCAGCAATGTCACGATGGTTATGTTTATGTTTTGCCTGAAATGTTTGTTTCTGAGAGAATTATTGATTTAATGACATCTTTACTAATGTTCCAACATTTTTTATAGTATCAGAATAGATGTTGTTGGCCTGGAAACATGGTTGTTACAATTGGTTTGTCACACAAGACAGAAAAGGCTATGTGTGAGACATGTGTTATCAGAAACATAATTTCACTATGGTTACTTTAAAGTATAAAATATTGGTTTCTGAGTGAATTATTAACCAAATGCCCACTTATGCTCCCACTTTTATAGTATTGGAGCACATTGTTGGAGCCTGGCAACATGGTTGATCCATTTCTTGGTTTGGCAAGACAGAAAAGCATATGTGAGATACACGTTGTGTCATGATGTTGCCATGGTAATGTTTTGGCTGGAAATGTTTGTTTATGAGTGAGTTATTGAAGAATGACATCTTCACTTGTTATGTCATCTCATTTTTTTACAGTATTCTTAGAGCAGATGTTTTTTGGTTTTGGCCTAGCAAGATAGTGGTTCAAGTTGGTTTGGCACATAAGACAGTAAAACATGTGTGAGATGAGATACGACGTGTTTCCATAAATAATTTCACCATATTTACCTTTTGGCTGGAAAGTTTGGTTTCTGAGTGAATTATTGATGGAATAACATCTTCACTTATGTTCCAACATTTTTGAATAGTATTAAAGCACATCATTCTGACCTGGGAACATGGTGGTTCCAATTGGTTTGGCACACAAGACAGGAAAACCTGTGTTAGATATTGTTGTCATAGTATCACCATGTTTTTTTGCTGGAAATTTGTTTTATGAGTGAATTATTGATTGAATAACATCTTTACTCATGTTCCCACACTTTCAAATTATTAATAGAGCAAATGTTTTTGGACTGTCAACATGGTAGTTCCATTTGATTTTGAAAACAGGACAGAAAAACAAATGTAAGATATGTGCTGCCATAATATCACCATGTCATCCAGGGTTATTTTTTGCTGGAAATATTGGTTTCTGGGTGAATTATTGATTGAATGATATCTTCATTTATGTGCTCATATTCACCCCCTGGAAAATAAACCTGCACCACAGACACCCAAACCCAAACCATGGGGGGATAGCAAGTATTTGTGAAGCAACAAGGATGGTGCAGATATTGGCCATACATGCCTCTTGCATATGATAAACTAAATGTCAATTTCTTCCTTGGAATCATAAGGATAAGGCATAAACCAACATGCGTTACACACCAGGGTCCCTCTATGTGGGCCATGAGCCAAATAGCATCAAAAGAAAACTATCTTGGTGTTATTTTTGTTTTCTAAAAATACATACAAATCAATGCCGTTTTTAGTTTTCTTGGTCGAGTTTGAATCAAACCGGCACAGTGGATTGCCAAACAATGTCAGCCAAACACAATTACTTGCAAAATAGCGGGTGCAATAACATTATGAGTACACACATCCATTTGATACATGTAGGGTTACCCTTGCCACAAAGTTCGTTTTCTTCAAGTAGTGGCGGTCTAGGCACCAGGCCACCACCAAAATATTCAGCTTGGCAAGCTGAGTTTAAAACTGCACTGTGCTAGAGCTTAAAATTGAATTTGAAAAAAAAATACTGTAGAAATCATGTTTTTCCTGAAAAATATTGAGAGAAATGAGCTATCATGTAAGCTTCGCTAAGGCTAAGTAAATTAAGGCACAACCCATATTCATCACCAGCTCAATGAGAGGATCTTTATAAGCATATAAAACCCTATGCCTATGTCAATCTCTATTAGAAGAGAACTAATATTTGTTTTTTTTGTGGCAAGGGCGACCAAACAATTACCCCAATGTGCACAGAATAGACTGCGTATGTATTTTTCTAGGACTCAGAAGCCATAACACAACATACAATACAATACCATACAACACACAATCAAATTTTGTCATTTTTGGATTTTCTGCAGTCATCAGTAGATGGTATTAACTAGGTTCCGTTCCATATGACACGGAAGGTTCCAAGTTTCATTGAACCAAATGGAACAGAATGGAACCCAACTCTAGACAATACACCAAAAAATTATCTTCATTTTGTCAAAATTGTAGTCAAACCAAGACCCACCAGACATCAAAACATTTTTTGCAACAATAAATTATGAACAAATTATCCTCTTTTTGTCAAGACAGTAAAATCAAAGTAATTTATATTTTGGTTCAACTTTGGTTCCGCTGGTACCAAATTGTTCCAATTTTAAATTTGAACAGAGAATATATTCATTAATTTTTTGCAAAAAACAGTCACTAATAAATTTCAAAGAAAAAAATTGGAACTATTTCGTACTGGTGGAACCAAATTGGTAATGAAATATATGTAATCCAAACCAAGGCCCAACCAGGGTTAGAAATAAGTAAATGGACCCTAAGTATACTTAGAAAGTAAAGTAAA
>JALLAR010001215.1:0-19637 GCA_036939335.1 Conticribra guillardii
AAACGAGTCGTTGGCGTAACGAAGGAGGAGACAGGTTTTCCCGACTCCACTATCGCCAATCATGAGCAGCTTGCACTGCATGTCGTAAGGGGCGGCTTGGCTCATTTTGCTGGGCGATATTACTATGAAACAATTGGATCTCTATGATCTCGTCTTTGGGAGATGCGGGGGAGGGTACTAGGCACTGCTTTGGGATGTTGATGCCGCGCTGCTGTTCGTGTGATCGTGAAAGGGAAACGGGAGATAATAATAATATGGGCGGTATGGTAGTAGGCAGTACTAATGACTAGCGGATCGATGCCGTGTGTGCCCAGTGCGTGCGCAGCGCATGCGTGTAGAATGACTTGCTTTTTTATGGAGCGTTCTCGCTTTCGTATGTCTGGATTTACCTAACCTTTTATTTTTTCGTTTAAAACCAAAATTACTGACAAAAAATAACCAAATGTATTATTTAATTGAGTAATTAACTATTTATATTAATTCCTAAATATTCATGAGGCACCCTCTCGACAAAGAATAAATAAAGTCTCACTTATTCATGATTATTTATTTCATTTTATTATTCATAATTCATAATAAAACATTCTCTCGTAAATATGGAATTTGAAAATCACAATTAGATTTTTCTAGAGAGAAGAGTGGATCAGAATCTATCAGAATTGTTTTGCATTTTCCGTTTCTGAGACAAAAGCTGGTACTAGATACCAGAGAAATCTAGATCTAGTAACAATTGTACATACGAGAGAAGGACCGAAGGAGTATCTCGCCATTTTCTTGATCTCTTTCACTCTTTGGAGAGAAATAGAATGATAAAAAGAGATCGTGAGAGACACACATAGAGAGAGCGCGGTCACCGTGTTTTGTTTCCGTTCCGCAATCCACAACATCATTACTTCCCGGGAAAACGTGCCCCATCATAATAATTCAGCATTAAAAAAATAGTATGTTGTATGAACAACCTCTACTACAGGACCATGAACCATGAACCCTCTCGATGACACCACCGCCACCAATACGCCCCGTAAATATCACGACAAAGAAGCCTTCGTCACCGGCCACCATGGTACCACCGCCTTCGAAATCCTACTTCTTTGCTTGGCAGTCCCAGTCGGACTTCATTTATATTTTAAGCTACGTACTTTCCTTGACATTCGTCGTCGTGCTCGACGTGATGATCATGCCGCGGGCAATAATAAAGACAGCGAACAGCGCTGGTGTTGGTGGGAGGATATGGTCATTGAGTTCCTATCATTAATGGTGCCAATGCTGCTTGTTCAAACGTCACTATTGCCCTATGTGTCGGGTCCCGTGGTGATGTTGACGGGGATGCTCGTCCTTGCGACATTGTTACCGTGCAACAATAATTCCAATGGCGGGCTAAAAGAAAAACAACAACAGACGCAGCTAGTAAAAAATGAAGAAATAAAAAGAAAGCCAGCGTTTCTTTCCATGCACAGATCTTCCGTCTACATATTGACAACCATTGCCATACTCGCGGTAGATTTCCCTCTCTTTCCGCGAAGATTTTGCAAAACCGAAATTGGGGGGTATGGATGGATGGATATGGGTGCTGCCAGTTTTATAATTATTGCTGGATTGTCTTCTACTGCTGCTTCTGCTGATTCATCTTCAACCGGATCATCTTCCAAAAGCAACAACAGCAATAACAAAAGCAGCAACAATAACATGACAAAAGTAATTAAAAAATGTCTCCCCCTCCTCCTCATCGGACTCATACGACTCGCCACAAATAAGGGATTGGAATATCAAGAACACGTCTCCGAATATGGAGTCCATTGGAATTTTTTCTTCACGTTATGCTGTGTAGAAGCGTGCATGGTACTTTGGAGGGGTCTTTTATCCAAAACACCATTTCAAAACATAATGGGAGGTGGTTCGAGTAGTGGATCTTCAAGAAAATATATCAATTTAGGTTTGGCACTTGTGATGATGATACCGTATCAATTATATTTGACATTGGGCGGGGGGCAAGAGTTTATTGAGAATGGGGAACGGACATGTATTTTTGATGACGGAAGCAGCAGTATGACGTGCAATGTTTATGTTGCCAACCGGGAGGGCATATTGGGTGTCATTGGATATTTCAGTTTGAGACTCATGAGTGAAGATGTTGCTCGGTTTTGTTTATGGCCATCTTCTTCCCATGGTGATGATACGATGGAATCAAAAACACAAAATAAGAAGGAGGACGATGATGATGTCTCCATTACTATGTCGGATGACAGCATTTCTTCCTTGAGGCATCAACGCTTGTTTCTCATGTCGGCAATATTATGGAGTTCTCACTTTGGATTGGTGCATGGATTTGATGTACAAAATTCTCGTCGGTCCACGAATGTTCCGTTCGTGTTATGGGCGCTGGCTCACAATATATCCGTCTTATTTACCATTCATTACGTCATGATGACGAGGGCCCCACCGCCGACTGCTGCCAGTGATACTACTACTTCTGATGGAGTAATTGGAACTAACTCGACACTCGTCTCCGGACCTCGAATGTTCAATGCCGTGAATAGATTTGGACTTGCCGTATTTTTAACATCCAATATCATGACGGGATTGGTTAATTTAACGGTGGATACTCTTCATTCCTCTGATGCAAAAGCGTTGGTTGTATTATCCATTTATTTGGGTTTGGTTTGTGGTGTGGCATTGTTGCTTGATCGAATATTTCACAAGAAGAAATTAGAATAACCAATAATGCTAATATATGCATTTACTTACTATGGCTGGGCGTCTTTGTTAACCACCGTTTCCTATTTTAAGATTGCACAATATTCCCTGACATTACATCAAGATATTCTGCAACTCCAACATGCCTCGCCCTAATCGCCAAGTCGAGAGCTGTGCACCCACTGCTGTCTTTTAAATCTAAATCCGCCAAATACTTTACAAGCAACTTGACTACCTCCAATTTACCTACCAGACATGCGCACATCAGTGGTGTATGCCCATTCAAGAGAGACTGCCGATTCACATCAGCACCTCGTTCTATCAAGGCAATGATTGCTTCTAATCGTCCATTGCTGGATGCGGTTGTTAATGCGGTCTGCCCAAGTCGATTTTCGTAGTCAATGGTCGGGCTATAAAGAGTAATACGATCCAGCAGATATGCTACTGCTGTAATTGCCTCTCCTACTTCGTTGTGGCACCATTGATGGGTTGGAGAATGAACATCTTCCATTGCTGCACGGATCAGTGATGTCATTGATGTGGTCGAATCTTCGTAATCTAAGGGAATGTGTCCTATCTCTGACGCCCTTACGATTCCATAAAAATCACCCATTGCAATAGCGGATCTAAGTTCGAATGTTTTGGATTGTTTGTGTTTCTTAAAGATTGTGACTTGTCTTGAAGATATTTTCTTTTCTAATGCTTTTTGTTTGTTGATGAAAAAATCGGATATCAAACTAAAGGTGCTCTTCAAAGATGCGAGGAAGGTGCATGACTGAGGATGATCATACTGGAACATGTTGCCGGCTTGTATGGCATAACTAATCAAAACGCATGGAGGAGTTTGCAATGAAGGTTGGATGCTTTCTGTCTGAGCTCTCCTCGGGACCATTCCGCATGGCGGATGAAACATGTGCGATATGTATATTGCTTGAAAAGACGGAATATCCGATTTGTCGAGGAGACTTGCCATTGCTCCGTGCCCATTAAATATTGCTTCTGCTAAAGGCAAACGGATACTTCTCAAGCGTTTACGCGCAAGTCTGCCCAAAGATTGTACGCGTAATGAAGCCAATAGTTCATGCTGACTCTGGTGGAAAGTTCTTTCTCGTGTGGGGTTTCTAATGTTCGAAAAAGTCCTTCTCGTCAAAAAGCGACGAAATGATATTTGTATGATTGCCGCGCACCATCCGACGCAGTCATCTCCAAAGGCAGTGTGGGCGCCTTTCTTTATGAGTTCCTTTACTATCGGTTCGTTTCCAACTGCGGCTGCCCAGCTCAATGGTGTGTGCCCATCTGCTGTTACAAACTTCATCACTTTCCCAATTTCGATCTTTCGCTCCAATTGAGATATCAGGCTTGAGTTGGTCCTAAGAGAATTAGCAATGTCGTCCAATTCTCGACGAAGCATGGCGCATCGTGAAGTTAGAACAGTCAATTTGATCTTATTATTTTCGAGCTTTTCTCGAACTGCACTTTCTTGCATGACGAGTTCGCTTTCAAGCTTGTGTCCAGGAGCACTTCGGAATATAGTTACAAGCCAACGCGATATTGATGTGATGAGCATAGATGAATCATTTTCTCTAACACTGTTATCTTGTTCCAATTCACTGTTTGGAGACTGGCGCTCTTTTGTTTCGTTTTCCTTGCCGTTAAGCCAATCTGAACTGGTTCCAGGCATGCCGTCTATTTCTACTGCCGAAGCCAGTGCAACTTGGGCTGGATCAAAATGATAATGCCTCAGCCTATGATAAAAACTGTTGTTCTTACTTCGCATGATGACCTTCAGTTCTTGCCAGTAAAGCATTTTAGTGTCATCACTAGACTTATCATTGGAAATGCCGCTTCGGTTGTGGTGCTTCAGTCGTATGTTTAGCAATGTACATAAAGCCTTTGCAATAAGCTCATATTCTGGAGGTACAAGTTCTCTATTACAAACATGAATGATATTATCAGGAGTTGCATCAAGGCGCAATCTTGTGAGAGCTTGTGTGATTTCACTTTGGCGAGTAGAAGCAATTTCCTTGTGCCTCCGTTGTATGGTCATGATTTGGTCGCCTAAAAGGAGTGTGTTGCTCTCACTCAACACTTTAGCAGCTTCTTCTTTTCGGATTACCGATGTTAAAGTGTCTACATCTTGTGATGCACTTTCCACCAGATGTCGTTTTAGCTCTAGCACGCGATGAAATGTTGCTTCTTGGTTGATTTCAAATGGTGCACCGCCAGCTGTTAGCGCTTTTAGTTCCGACATGTTGCATTTAGAAATTGCATTAAATAGTGCATTGACTTGTCGTTCCAGATGAAACCGATGTCTTATTGTATCAACTATTATTTTGTTTCTGGATATATTGGCCCAATCCAGGGCAGACTTCTTGTGCGTTCTCGAAGGTAGCTCGGCATTGGCATTGTGACAAAGTAGGATTGATACAATATCTCTATGGTTGTTCTTGACTGCCTCGATAATGGCTATCTTTCCTCGACTTGTTTCGCAGTCAACAAAATCTGTCATTGCAACAATATTGCTATTTTCAATAACGATATCTTGCATCACATTGAGAAGTGCTTCGATGATCTTGGCCCGACCTAGAGTTGCAGCAAATGTGAGAATAGTGTCACCAAAACTTGTCTCGTGAAGGAAAACTCTGATTAAATTGTTTTGTAGTGTGCGAAGGAAATATTGAACAAGGTCGATGTTGTTTTCGCGTATTGCTCCAAAAAATCCATTACTCTGGTGTCTGCATGCTTCGAGTTGTATATCGCTAGTAGTCCAGCTTTTGATCTCTCTTTGACAGGATGAAATGTTTTGGCAACATGATACCAATCGATTGGGACAAATATTATTGTGTCGAGATCTTTCTTCGTCAGTTTCGAAGATTACGCCGCTGATGTTGTTGCAAGAACACCTCTGATACTCTACAGATGAAGATTCCATGTTCATGCCGATGCTTTGATGACAGATGATGGTAAATGATGGCAGGTTTGGGCGTCGGCGGCAGTCTTGACATGAGCTGCCGAATGCAACTGTGTTGGCGGCATATGATGAGAGATGAAGCGATTTTAAATTTTAAATTCATCAAAGGCGGAGATTTTGGGGTCATTCCATTTCAGAAGTTCGATTCTACACCTGATGTCTAACGAGGAGTCAAAACTGGAGGAGTCCATAGACGAAGCATCTTTTGAGGTCTTGGAGGACTCACCCTACAAACTCGCATCGCATTTTGAGCATACAGAAGAACAAGAGTGCAAAGATGGCTCAAACCACATTGGCATCGCTGAAGTTTCCCACGGGACCATTAGAAGAAATGGGAGCAGCGTTTGTTCTACTCATACCTCCACTGGTCTTGCTGATATCACGAATTTTTGCTCAACACCATTATCGTCTTCGCGGCAACACACCACAGGAAGGAAGAAGGCCGTCTCTGGTCAAGATGCGGAGAAATTCCAAGATTTCTGCAGCGTTGATGGCACATTGCCCACATGCTTCACAACATTGACATCTCCGTCAACTCCAGGAAGTTTAATATCAACATCTACTTTCAGAATACCCCGGTCTATGCAAAGAAATACAAAAAAGTACATATGGGATGATTGGGAAGAGACCGATAAGGGTGGTATGGTTTGCATACGAGACTCGGTCGGCACTGACACGAGAAGAGAAAGCGGGGAATCAAAAATGACCACAGGTGACAGCCAAGAAGAATCAATTGAAGCGACCCGCCATCAGCTCAAGGAATTGAAAGTGATGAGTGAAGAGATACAAAATCGGGCAGCCTCAATGAAATCACAGTTGGAAGAGAAATCTAAGACTGTTGAAGAGCTGCACTCCATTAGAGTGAAGAATGAGTCAGAGCATGTTCAAAGAATGAAGATACTAGCAAAAGACTGGAGCAAGAGGTTTGTTGACCTAAAATCAAAGCACAGTAAGGTAAGAAATTCCACAGAATTTCCTTGAATCCATGATCTGTTGGTACAATTTAAGGTCTGACAATATTAAATTATCATCACAGATTGCAACTGAAAAAGAACAGCTACAAACAAATCTCCGAAAAGAATGTTCAGTACTCGAGAAGAAGGAGGTGTCTCTCCAAGCAGAAATTGAACGAATAGCAAAGTCCGAAAAAGCAACGAGTGAGCGATTGAAAAATGATAGCACCCAAGAGCTGGAGGATGCCAAAAAGAGGTGGCATCAAGCCGAGAGAGATGAATTCAAGAAAAGAGAGCAAAAGCTATTACCCAAGCTAAAACGTGATGCCGCCAAAGCAGTAGAGCCCAAAATTCGCCAGCTTATGGAAAAGCACCAAGAAGAAATTGATCGACTTCAGCGGGAATCAGCACGGGAATTAGATAGTTATAAGCTGGAGTTATTCAAGAAGTCCAACATACAGTTCAAAGTAGAAGCGAGCAAAATCAGGGATACCGAAAGAAAAAGGTTAGAAAAGTTTGAGTGTGAGTGGATGGTGAAGCAGGAAGAAATGAGATTAGATCATGACGCTGAAATGAAAAAGGTGCGGAAAGAGCATGATCAGAGGATGAGCATGAATAAGAAACAATTTGAAGCTGAGAAGCGGGAATGCCTAGATCAGCACGAGATTGATATGGATGATGTCAAGAAATCGCTTGATATTGAGATGGAATATATTCGTGCAAACCATGATCGCGAAATGGAGACAATGGAAGAAGAATATGTAGAAAAAATGACAGAAAGGCAACGCTTATGCGAAAAGTAAGTGGAATACAAACATATTTTCAGGCTCACAACATTGAGATGAACCGTATTAATTTATCACATCACTGATTTCTATTATTCCTTTTCATCAGAGAGTTCAAGCAATGGAAAATCGAAAGGGAAGCGGAGCTACGAAAGCAGGAACAGTTACAGTTAGAACAAGAGCACGAGAAAATGGAAAAGAAAATCCAGAATGACATTGACACGGTGGAAAGGAAGCTACGAGAAGAAGCTTTAGATAGAAAACTTCAAATTGAATCTGAGATGAAGGAAAAGATAAATGTGAGACAATAAAAAGAATTTGTGGGCTTATATCTAATGTATTTATTGTCGTTGTTAAAACGCTGTCTCTCACTTTGTTTTATGCGATGTAAAGGCCGTCAAAGAAGCGCAAGACAAAAAGATGGAACAGCTAGAAAATGAAATCAAATTAACTGAACAAGTATCCACTGCCTTAGCACAAAAACAAGATGAAGAATCCACTCTACTCGAGGAGCTGCAAAACAAATTCACAAAATTAAAGGAAGCTCTTCACCAAAAGGAACACCAGCTCGCCATGGAAGAAGACATGCTTCACACCTTTGTAAAAGAATGCGATCAAGAATTATCCGAGGTCCAACGAGATGGAGAACGCAAAGTCGCCCAAGCAAGGAATGAACTTCTATCACTGGAAAACGAACTCGATGAGTTGATTGCTAATTATCCCAAACGATTAGAGGAGCGAGGTAAGGAATTGGAAGAGTTGAAAGCGCGTAATGCGCGAGAAATGATTCTGGCAGAGAGTAAGGTCCGCGCCATGCTTGAGAATAAGAAACGCATGGTGGAGGAAGGATCTTCGAAATTGTTAATGTTAAGGCAAGAAGTAGAGGGGGTAAATGGGCAATTGGACGAAGCTAGGAAGAAGAAAGTTTTGGGAAGATTAATTTAATACCATATCAAGAATCTTTAGAATTGCGCATAGCGAGAGATTTTTTGTCATGTAAAATTGAGACGCCTTTAACTTGCTACCATGCTAGAGGAGGCCATCTAAAGTGACTCCGAACTCTCCTTCAAAAACTTCTCCATCACACTCTCCATCTTTTTACATCCACAACCCCGATAAAATCCCATCAATTTCTCGCCACCATACAATATCAACTCCTTCGCCACCAAGACACCCTCTTCCTCCACCTCCCGTTTTCCCTTCCCCGCCCGTTCCACCTCGTCCAAATATCCCTCCGCCGCCGAAATCAATCCAAAATACGCTCGTAAATTATTCCCATCCAATTGAATCGCCTGCGCCAGATGCTTCCTCGCCAATTTCGAATTTTCCAACCCTCCAATTGTGGCATAAACCTCTCCCAATTTGGCATGCAATTGACTGTCGAGGGGACATCCCAAAATCACCTCTTCGTAGCAATATGCCGCTCCGGGAAAGTCGGACACGGCAAGACATAATTCGGCCATTTGATTCCATGCCGCGATATCTCCCGAATGACTGGATAAGTATTCATTGAGCGCGGAAATGGCCTCGCCTTCTTTTCCAGGCTGAGAGGCCAATAGACAGTATTTTCGTTTGGAAGCATAGCTATTGCATGGATTTTCCTTCAGTAATGCATCGTATATTTGTGTGGCTCCACTATAATCTCCGGACGCTTCGAGGCACATTCCCAGCAGTTTGCGATAACGGGTCGATTCTTTCGAGATTTGCGAAGAAGGGGATCCTGCTCCCATGACATCGAGACAGGATTCGGCAAGGGGTAAATTTCCAATGTCTAAGGAAGCGATGCATAATTGTTCGAGGGCGCTTAATCGTTCGGCATTACCGAGGGAGGAGGATTTGGATGCTTTGAGGGTTTTGGCGGAGAATTCACCTTCGTCGGTGAAGTTGAAGAGGGCTTTGCCGTGGTGGACTACTAGGTGTGGTTCGCGGAGTTTGTGGGCGCGGATGTAGCGGAGGATGGAGAAGGAGTCTTGGCGGGATATGAGGGTGGGGAGGTCTTCTTCGGGGCCCATTGTGTGCGTTTTTGTGTATTGCGATTTGATGTTGGCTGCGAGTGGCGGGCGGGTGGTGGATGGAGACTGCTGACAATGATAATTTGCGGACATCTTGTCCCTTGTCCTACCTTCTAAAAAGTTCTAATGAATTATTTTTATTTTCTCAACCTTTCTTTGTAAGAGGGAAGTACTTCAGCCTGCTCGCTGGCAGTGTGTGTGTTGTGTGTGTACGATTAATATGATGTGTGAAAAGCGTGCAGGTCGTGCATGTATTCTTGTTTGTATGTTCCGTTTCCGATCCCGGAGTTGGCGTTGGACTCTCTATCTCGCTCTACGATAGGTACTAAGTAGTATGTTGTATCATCTACGAAGACTGGAACGGAAAAAACCCAGCGGAAAGCCAAGGACACAATCCCGATCGAAAAGACCCCTCAATGGAATAACAGTTCACCTGAAACAAACAGAAAAAGCAGTGTGAATTATCAACGAACAGAACAATAACAAAGCCTACCACAAAGACTCCGAATACGACCACCACAGCACCACCAACACCACATCCACCATGAGCCAAGCCGTCCCCTACGATATGCAGTGCAAGCTGCTCATGATTGGCGACAGTGGAGTAGGTAAAACCTGTCTCCTCCTTCGTTACGCCAACGACTCGTTCTCCCCCACCTTCATCACNTCCCCCACCTTCATCACCACCATCGGAATCGATTTCAAGATCAAGAACATTGAAGTGGACAACAAGCGCATCAAGCTTCAAATTTGGGATACTGCCGGACAAGAACGCTTCCGCACCATCACCACCTCGTACTTCCGCGGTGCCCAGGGAATTCTTCTGGTGTACGACGTGACGGATCGACGATCCTTTGAGAGCATTCGCAACTGGATCACCCAGATTCAGCAACATGCCGATGTTCACGTGAATAAGATACTGGTGGGAAACAAGTGCGATATGCTGGATGAGAAGGTGGTCAGCACAGAGGAGGGACAGAAGTTGGCGAAGGAGTTTAATGTGGAATTCTATGAATGCTCGGCCAAGAATGACATCAATGTGGAGCAATCGTTTTTGGGGATTGCCAGGAGTGTCAAGGATAGGCTAGTGCAGGATGGAGGAGGAGGACCAACGAGTAGTGGAGTGAAGCTTAAGAATCCTCCCAATGTGGCAAAGAAGAACAACTGTTGCTAGGGAGGGAGGGTTTGTCTTGTGTGGCCTTGCGAGCATTGGAGTGCTCAGTTTGAAATTTTAGAGGCGGGTCGCACTTGCACTTTTGGAGGTTCGTGCCAAGCTACAGGGCTGGTTTTTGTTTTGATTATGTAATTTCCTGTTACCTCCCTCGTCCATTGTTCTATAGAATTATTTAAACGTGGTGTCAAAGTCGGGCAGGGGGGACTGAACAATGCGGGGGGTGGGTTGATTACAGGTCCAACTGTTCTTGATCATGTGTAGTTTTCACAGTCATGACTCGTGTGTGCTGGTAGATATTAAGAGTGTGTTGCTGAAATGGCTGTGCAAGTCTTGTCAGGCCGCTGATACTAATTAGTCTACTATAAATCAATATTCGATGTATGTGTTTTTCTCCTTGAGGTTAAAAGGCCTTCTCTCTTGAAGTCAATCTACATTGTTTTGAGGAATCACATTTCAGTTCATCAAGATTAGTCATGTAAACATTGCTTCGGGAACGGCTCTGTGTTTCTTAAGGATCTCAAACTTGCAGAAAGCAATTTGTGATATCGGAGGATGTTCCCACAAATTGAGACTTGAGAAACGCCAAATTCGTTCAGAATCTTTTTCATCTTTGTTACTGATGCTAATGATACAATACATCGACAGAGATTTACTGTGCATCGTAGACCTTCAGGGTTGTTATGCATTCATGTATCCCATAGCGTTGCTGCGCCCGCTTGCTTCCTTTCCAAACGTAAAATAAAGCTTCATGAGAATTTCTGCCAGTCATGATGATGTATGCTTCTCACGAGAAAACGCTCTTCTCGCCACTCTAAATGAAAAAGTTGAAACTAATTTGACAAGTGGAGTAAAGTAATTTCAATGCGATACATCATTGCAATGTTCTGTTTGATAAATCTACAGAAAAATTTGATGTAAAATCTCAAAAAATGAATTCTATGTATTCGTGGCGAACTGAATTTATTGCTTACTCTTATTATTTATGCAAATCATCTCATATTTTTCTCGATCATACTTCTCATCTTCAGTGCCAATCTCAGCTCAGATAATGGCGCATGATTAAAACCAAAAATGATCAACCCACTCTGTCCGATACATGATGTGGATTATTTTATACATGATTCCTGACTTAAATTCAACATCCTCGAATGAACCACTGTTTGTTGTTCCGCCCACATAAAGCAATTTCTGTAATGAATAAACTCGTCCCTTTTGTACTCCAAAGAACCGCTTTACAAGTAAGTAAGTTCATTCAAGCCACCGGCATTTATCACTTTCGTGTAACCTTTTTGTTCTAGCACTTCTTTGGCTTTAGCCGCGCGACGCCCAGAACGGCAGAATACAATAATATTAGCTATTTTAAGGCGATGGGAAAAGAGAATGAAGAAACAAGCGACATTCAACGCATTGAATAATTGAGAATTTGATTGTTTGTTGGCGCAAACGAGTTGATGACTCAAGAAACGATGAGGTACAATATTATATTGAACTAACCATTCTTATCAGGCATAAGCTGGTCGGCTTTGTTCATCAAGTCACTGCAATCATCAAGGCTGCACACTGCGTGTTTGAATGGTCTCGAAGTCAGTTGCGCGGTAGCAAGCTCTTCTTTCGTTCTAACGTCAAGGAGCACGGCGCAAGGTTGATTGGCGGCGGCTTTGACTTCTGCGGGTGTTAGTGATGACATGGTTTGTGTTGAAAATATATCGGTGAAATGAAGCCTTGACTTGTCGATTCGTTGACGAAATAAATAATTATGAGCGCTCAAATGAATGAAGTGTCTATTGGATTGAGAGATTCTTGCTTGGATGGATGAGGGCAGAAGTTCCAAGATGCGCCGTTGTGATGGTCGGATCGGATTTGTTGGAGGCAAAAAATATAAAATACCTCCGACAAAGCGGAGGGCGGAGGGAAGGCTTATGGAAATTATTCACCGAACGCAAAAAATATTAAAATCCGTGATTAAAATTGTCCTTCGGGAAAATAATAATATGTCAAACACGTATGTACGTATCGTACTATGTTGTATGATGTACGTAGATACCATAGTATTGTACCCTTCGATAGATGTCATCTTCTAGATACTCATATTAGTAGCTAGGAGTACGTAGTATGTACCTTACATAGGAGTGTAGGTAGATGATAGTATGCATGGTATGTGGTGGTACCATATTGAATGGTATGGTAGTATCTACAATATTATTATTTCACCGAGCGAACCCGGACATCCGAAAAGCCCGGAATATCCGAGATCCGAGCACCGAGCGAATGAAGTCGTGAACAATTAATAATATCGCGCACAAGCAATTTTAAATTGAAGGAACATCCCGCCCCCCACGCCACAGCCACGGACAAGAAGCAACAGATCAGGCAGCAGATAGATACAATTGCACCGACAAACAGCAGTTAATTTCGCCCACGCCTCCACATCAGTCTCATTATTTTAGCGCATTGATTCGTTGCCATTGTATCGATAAATACCCTTTCGCCTCCATCGGTACATTTTTCTTTCTCACACGCGAAACGTTTCTGCCCACATACCACAAAAATCCGTCGACAGTTCTTATCGTACGATACACGATCATTTCATAGCACGTTTCGAAAGATGTGCCAAAAGGTTAATTGCCCAAATTGCAGGAAAGCCACGTGAGTTATTATACTATTGCTGTCAGACATGATGCATGGTAATGGTAGTCAGCACGTTTTAGGTATCGAACTTGGCCTGCATTTTGAGACTTGTGTGTGATTTTGTGTTCACAAGTCCGAGGACGAGATTGATCTGTACCTTTACATGATACATGCCCCTTTCACCGAAAAAAAACATATCATATGCCACGTGCTAATCGGGGTTTGCTCTTTTTGTTTTCATTCATGAAATCCAATTCACAGTTGGCAAGGTTGCGGAATGCATGGTACGTATGTTTTTGCAAGAATCTATGATATTATTTCTTATTTCCCAATGTAACAAGAAAGACTTGGTATAATCCATACTAATTTTTACTGGTTTCTTTATTTAAAACTCACACTTGTGTATAATTTTACACAGTGAGATGTGCGCTCTATGGAATTGGCGAAGAAGACAGATGTCCCAATTGGAAGGGTGGAATTTATAAACCATGCCAAGTACTAGCCAATTCTGCGGAAAAAGATGCACAAAAGACTTAAATGAATTAACTCTGGATAAAATTGGGAATAATTGAGTCTGAGTTTTGAGATCAATGAATAGTTGACGCAATGATTAATTAATTAGTTATAAGATTGGTGATTAAATTGTTACATTGTGCTAGGGTGTAGAAAAAAAACCCATGGTGGGATGTGCAGTGTTTAGAAAGCTGGATGCATGTTGAGGAGTTGGCATTAAACATCTCACAAACAATTGCCAATCAATCAGACATAGTACAAAAGCAAGCGTTATAAAAAAACACAAAACATCATACACAATGTGAAAGTTGAAGAAGTGTATGTTGAGAGTAGGCGATATTAAATGAACTTCACAACTATAATTGTCGTTCAATCAGATATCGTACAAAAACACGGCATAAAAATTAAAAACTTCATTAATATTATGAAAGTTAAATATGCATGCAGCACACTAAAATGTGATGAAAAATGACGCAATGCTTGTGGAGAGCTCTAGAGTATTACGGTTTGTAGCTTTGTTTGATACATTATATGTGTGTCTCATCTTCATCATTCATTTTATTTGCATTTCACACGATGGCAAAAGTATTTTCTTTGAAGTCTCCGTGCCAATTTTCTAATTCTACTTAACAAGAAAATTCAAAACTACCAAAATCACGTATTGCAAGAAAAAAGCTTTCTTTAAATAAATAGCATAATTCGTATTATTATCTTTTTCAATCCAGATCCATAACATCATCATCGTCATCTTCATCCATATCCTCAACATCCCCTTCTTCCTCACCTTCCTCCCACTCCTCCTCAATACTCTCTCCTCCCTCCTCATCTTCTGCCTCAACATTCCATTTCTTCATCTCGTCTTCCATCCTCTCTCTCCTCTTCCTTTCTATCTCAGCAATTTCCTCTGGAGTCTTTGGCTTGACATTATTTTCCTTAGCATGCTCCGCTCTACGACGATCACGTTCCAATTTCCTTCCCTCCTTAGAACCATCATTGGCACTAAATGTTTGTTGTGGTGGTTTTTGATCGTCTTGAGCTTTCTTACGAGCCTGATCCTTTTTGCGATCACGTTTTAGACGTTCCGTCTCTTCCAATTTTTTGGTACGGGTTTTAATGCTGGGAAGAGTCGCAATCTTTTTCATTTGTTTACCATTGAGGACTTCGCTGACGAGGGCGTTCATGGAATTGAAGGATACGCCAGAATCTTCGAGTGCCAAGACGCTGGTTTTGAGACGCCCCTCGGCTTTGGTTTCGTTGTCTCCAGCAGAGAGTCCTCCAGATACTTTCTTAAATACGACAAATCGATGTTCGCCAGAGATATACTCGGGAATGTGTTCCTCCAAATTGATTAGGAAGAGAACCGACGAGTCAACCGAAGCAAATTGCACAGACGGATATTTCCCCAACAAATTCGCCATTGCGTGCTTGACGTAAGGTTCTGGCTTTCCACCCTTTAGTAACAATGCGCATACATCCTTATTCAAGCACTTTTCTTTCAACTCCTTCGTTTTCTCAATTTTGGCCGCATGAGGTTCCAACATTTGTTTCAATAACTTTGTGAGCATCCCGCCGGTTTTGAGATGTTTTTCTGGCACCTGCTTTGGCGGACCGACCTTTCCAGAGACAAATACGGTGGGTCGTTTCTTTTTATTGAGCTTGAATTTTTCGAAAATGGTTTTGCCACTGTCGGGCAAGATGTGGTCGCAATCCATAACGACATATTCGGCGGGTGCCGATCCATCGTCGTGGGAATCTTGAAAGACGGAGGAGATGGGGAGACCGACGGAGCCGTCTTTGGCTTCGGGGTGGCAGAGAACGGCATAGTTACCTCCGGTTGGTCCTTCGCCGAAGAATACTTCGCGAAGGGCAAGGGAGTCTTGTACGTCGATGCGGGGTATTTCTTTGGCCATTCCCTTCATGAAGTAGTAGGCTAGCATGGCGAGGGCGATGCCCGCGGCGGGTTTGAGGAATTTGTCCACGGGGGGAGCTGAGTCGGTTTTCTTTTTGGGGACACGAGCCATGGTTGTGATACTTGTCTTTTACTAACGGTGACAGGGATTTTGCTATAAAATTGTTTTAGAACGCACTAGATGCTTCTAGACTTGATGAAGCAGTGTACTTTGATTGGACGTAGAGGAAAAAATAATGGTCATGGTCGAGGCATGATAGGGCATGATTTTTTTTCGGTGGGTGCACACTACATAGATTGCATAGTAGCGGTATCGCGTGTGACGAGTGTGACGAGTGTGACGAGTGACACGTGTAGCTGATAGCTGATAGCTTCCCGCTGACAATTGACAGTTACAGTTGACAGTTGACGGTAGAATCGGAAAACGGAAGATGACAGACTGACCCACATTTTTTCATTTCCTCTGCAGTCTGCATAACATCTAGTCTCTAGTTTCTAGATGCGTTTTGTCCTTATGTAAGGAAAAATCCTTAATACAACCACACTTTTCATGCATATTTTCTATCTAGTAAAATGTGTTCCTATTTTAAAGTTAAACACATCAATGGATAGCTTATGCATTGTAGTTGTTTGGGACAATATTCATTTCTTTGTCTTTGGTAGTTATAAAGTAATAAAAGTACATTTCTTCTAGAGACGGCACATGGAAAAATTGGCTATCAAATCAGCAAGTTTTTTTAGTTCCTACATACATTTTACATGGGATCTATAATCTATTCATTTGATCAGAAAAAATATATCCTATGTTTAAGTTCTCATAACTTGTGCACCACTCACTTTCTAGTTTATTTTGATGTCAATATGGTTTCAAAGTCTTTAGAGTAAGTATGTTTTGAAAAAAGTTACAGGCAATCAAATATCGACCTCAAAAAACTCACTTTTTCATTGTGAAGATGATCAAAACCGATCCGCCACCACCGACCTCAACAGACCATGGCACGATCTCCTGCACCTCAGGACCCGATATAATGCACAGGGATGATAGTGCATCATGGGCTCGAGAAGCGTGTGTTGAGGCAGGCAGAGTGCCGGTGGCTTTACTGCATCCATTTTTGGACCAGCAATGGTCGTGTTGCCGTCGTCAACCACGATGCTCTCGAGTTGTGGAGTGGTCTGCCTCCACCCTCCATGCTTGCTACGAACGCACCAAAGCACTTCCCAACATGACAATCAACTGAAATAGTATATTATGATTATGACAATGAGGGGGGTGTCCTTGGAATTGGTAGCATGGTCCCTCACCCTCTGTTGACAAGCACTTGGCTGATTCCACCCTAGAGACAGAATTCCTGACAGTAATTATAAAATTACTGTAACTACTGTAAATTACTGTAATTCTGACAGTAACCCAACTCACTGGTGTCAGTAATCAAAAACTGTAAAAAAATACTGTTACTGATTCTGAGTCATGAGGTCATACACTAGTGACTGCATGATTAGTGAGAAACTTGTTGCACACACTTGCACATGCCCCGTTCACACCAGAGACAGCACCATCAATGATGTCACATGAATAATAAGAATCGATACTACAATAACCCAACTAATAACAAAGCATATTATTAATATGATAATGCATGTATGAGTTAAGTACTATTTATGTAGCTATAAGAATAAGGAGTGCATACCATACTACAAGAAGTGCTAGTGATACTGACTATTACTGATTATTCCTGATTTTATTACTGATTATTAATGTTATTTTACTGTCCCAAAAATGACCAGTTCAGATTAAAATACTGTGATTACTGCCGTAATTTATTTTGTTTCTGTATTATTGTAAATTACTGTCCTTCAGACAGTAATCCAAAACAGTATTTCAGTCTCTAGATTCCACCTACATTGGCCAGTCACTATGATTTTTTTTGCTTTTCAGAAAAAAATCCCATGGTCATCGGCATCTTTTTTATGTAGCTCTGGCACATTTTCTACAGGGGTATCATATAGATACCCTCTCGAAAAAACTACTTAATTAAGGAAAACAGCCATGTCCTTAATTAAGTACATGCTATAATCTGAATACTAGCTCTCTCTAGAGAGATAGTGGCTGCTGTTGGACTGGATGGAATTCTCGAAATGGTTCCACCTGGAACCTTGGCCGCAGCGGCCTGAGGAATAAAATGCGCTGCTAGAGTGTATGTACAAAGTAGTTCACAGTTCACATGGTTATGAGAGGTCGACTAGCAGAACTGATGACTTAGACAGTGCCAGAGCTGTACAGGAAATATATTACATATGGATCAAATGACGATGCCATCCATATACGCAACTCTTCAAAAAGCCCTGTAAGGCTGTCTGAAGAGTGCTTTATTGTTTTACAGGATAATTAGTTGGAGAAATTAAGAGCCTTGGATTCGAACTGAACCCATATGACCCATGTGTTGCAAACTGTATGATCAACGGGAAGCAGATGACAATAACTTGGCATGTGGATGATTTGAAAATCTCACATGTTGATGCATTAAAGGTGATGCGAATCATTGAGTGGTTCAAGTCCATTTATGGAAATGTTAGGGTAACAAGAGGCAAGGTGCGCGATTATCTTGGAATGACCTTGATTACTCAGACAGAGGAATGGTCAATACATCAATGGTGCCTTTCCTGAAAACGGTAATTGAAGAATTCCCAGAGGAAATCACAGGATCAGCTAAAACTACACCAGCAGCATCACATTTATTTGACGTTAGAGATGATGTGGATTGCATACCGCTTGATGAGAAACGGGCACAAGCTTTCCACCATGCTGTTGCACAATTACTGTTTGCAACAATACAGTGTTGATGCGACTGTGCAACAGCAATTGCATTTCTGTGTACAATGGTGCAAGATCCAGATGAGGATGACTAGGGAAAGATAAAGCGGGTACTCAAATATATTAGAGGAACATTATAGTTACCTTTGACTCTGCAGATTGATGACATGCATCTAATTAGCTGGTGGGTTGATGTATCCTTTGCAGTGCACCCTGACTGCAAAGGTCACACTGGAGCAATGATGTCCATGTCCATGGGACAAGGAGCAATTTTGGCTTTATCTAAGAAACAGAAAATCAACGCTAAAATCTCAACTGAAGCAGAAATTGTTGGAGTTGATGATGCAAGCACACAGATACTCTGGACGAATTACTTTGTCGAAGCGCAGGGATCAAGGAAACTGAGGTATTTCAAGACAATGTTAGTTCAAGTTAGTTACTGGGAAATGGGCGGGAATTTAGCAGTAAGCACACAAAACATATAAATGTGCGCTACTCCTTTGCTAAGAATGGAATTGAAAATGGGGAAATGAAGATAAAATGGTGCCCAACCAAGAAGATGTTAGCTGACACATTCACAAAGCCATTACAGGGAACAGAATTTCAAGAATTTTGATCCAAAATAATGAATGTGGATGTGACAATCCCAGACTATGAGATGTCCTGGGACCAAGGCACGTCTTTTGCAAAGACAACCGGTCCCAGACCACATGAATGTGTTGGACTGGATGGAATTCTTGAAATGGTTCCACCTGGAACCTTGGCAGCAGCAGCCTGAGGAACAAAATATGCTTCTACCTAGAGCGTATGTACAAAGTAGCCATAATTTAATTATTATCTAATTTACAAGAGAAAGTAATTGACCTGCAGTGACGAATTGCAGTGTTTTCAACAGCTGTTTGTTTGTCCAGTCTTATTCTGTTCTTTCTCTATAATATTATAGTAGCCTTCCTTTACCCAAAACGAATGCATTTTTTTCAATATTATGCAAACTATTGAAGAAATACTCCTAAAATGAAAGACAATCTAACAATCAAAGCAGTTTATTTACTTTTAATGAAATTGGCAATGTGATTTGTTGATTAGTGTTATTGGTATTGTTATTATTGTTTGTATTGTTATTGGTATTGCCAACCACAACCACAACCACAACCACAACCACAACCACAACCACAACCACAACCAC
>JALLAR010001216.1:0-10458 GCA_036939335.1 Conticribra guillardii
TAGGAATAGTACAATATGATGGTTTACGGCCAGACAAAGAGGATCGCTTTTCAAATGAATTCCTACATTGAGCAGGTACATTTTTCTACGCGATGACACATACTTCACACAAGTGGACAAACTTCGCACAAGTAGTTTATCACTTGTAATGTGTGGAATGTTAAGTGACAATAACAATAGTAATGATCTATATTCAGCAATGACGAGTGGCACACAAATAATGCAAAATATTAAGAACAAAGCAAATTATTGGAGTTACTTAATCATTGCAGCTGTGGGGATGTGAGCAAGTACCCAACCAAAAAGGACACTATGGGTATGTGTGATGGCACAACCCAACTTACAACTTAGGAAGATTTCAGATGACAAAGACATTTATGGCCCCCTTTTGTTCTGACTACATAACAAATTAATAATAATTAAGCTTGCACGTGTGCTTTGTCCTCTATCATCAACTTATCTACACAATAACATTACATTGAAAATGAACATGAACATGAACTAATTCATCAAAATATCAGATAAACTAAACCTAACACAACAGTAGTAATATATTTGTAGAAATCACTAATTCTCTTGACCATTCGTATTCATCTTTTCACACCAAAATACAAAAATCTAGAAACGATCCTAATTTCATCCGTTTCTTTGATGTTTGACATATATTACACTTCCATATCCCCCCAGCTCTTATTATCCCAATCCCCGAATCTTACATAGACACGGATAACCATTTTGCGATATCGGCAATATTTTCTGATTGTTAGAAGTCTTTTTGCCGCTTGCTCACACATGGTTTACTGTTATAGTATAAAGTAATTCATCAGAAAGCAAATTGCGCCACTTTGGCTGTGCAGAGATCCCTGAAGGTGAAGGTCCAAGTGACACACTCACTGTATGGATAAATGGTAAACATATTTCTAACACTGATGGGATCAACAGAACTTTGTTCATTACGAACATGTTATTTCAGACTGCCTGGCAAAAGATCATGCTCTCATTTGGAACATTGAACATAACAACATTCATCAATAGTTATTTTACTTTCCATTCAAAACAAGTGCTGCTACAAAAATATGAACTAGATAATTTAATGCACCTGCAATATTTTCTTTCTAACTTGTGCTACCCTTTTGTAATATATAGCAGCTACCATCATAGCAATAACCATTGATAGCCAAACATAAAATCTATCACAAACACAAGCATAGCACCCCACCCCACTATGGCTATGGAAAATGATGGGTATGATTCCTCATGGCTCATGGACCTCTTTTGACTACTCTGGTCTGTGGTCTCTCATTGGGATGACTTTGGATAACTAGGACTAGGAGCTGCATCCAAAGAGAACCATCAAATCTGGATTACACCAATGCCTACTGATACTGGCTTAAGCATGATATGTCCTATATATAAACAACTTTTGATGACTGATGACTGGACAATGAAATCATAATTAGTTTCAAGGAGTTGTGTAGTTGTGATCCAGATAGCAAATATAAAGCTCTAGATAATGCTTTGTAATGTCTTGATTATTATGAGAGGTGCAACAAGTGCGATGACAAAAAGAAGATCACCCAGAATATGAAATTGTGAACGAGGCCTGAGATGAAACATGTAGAGATGCCTAGCTAGAGAAAGATAGTGATCCAAAAAAGAACATAGTATTTCTACTAGAGGTGTCCGCCTAGTCCCAAACCTACAATACTATTGATCTGAAAAAGGGATAGCATCAATTGTCTATGCACGGTAGCATTGGTAATTAAATTTAACTAATATTTAACCTCGCCATACAACAATACTATTGACAACCTTAAACTCTCCCGATAAGTCCATCTGTAAGCATTTTTTCTTGCTATTGCATTAGTTCATGAACAAATACGAGGGCTACTTATTTTCAGTCAACGAATTGATCAAAAAGTGCAAATTATTGTATGGCTGATAGATACTTGCTCATTTAAAATCAAACTCGAGAACACCCCGGTCCTAAAGAACACCTTCCCCAAGATGAATCATCGTTTATTTTGGAGGGCCACAGTTGGCAGAAAGTCTGGTATCTGCGCCTGTGGTAGGATTTTCTCCCTATTTCAAAAGTTGGATAAAAATGTGTGGGGAGAGAGGAAACAATATTTGCATCGTCAGTGCAAGAGAGGGGGTTGGTTTGACTTGGTAGCAAATATTTTCAGGCAAAAACAGTACTATGAATCTGGTCGAACATTATAACAATCGCAAACAAACAAAATCGTCAGCACTCCCTTGTATTGAAAATAAAACTCACAGTAAGGGTAGGATTCTTGCACAAATTCCTAATATCAAAGTCCCCGATGTACGAATCCGTAAAATCCGCATTCTCCACATTTGCCCCTTCAAAACTAGTCGCCGTCAACACCGCATTTTGGAAAATAGCTCCCCTCAAATCACTTCCCTTAAACGACGCCCTGTCCACAATTGCATTGGTAAAATCAGCATTCTGAAAATTCGAATCTCTCAAATATCCTTTACTGAATTGAGCCTCGCGGAAATTCGCCTTGCTCACATCCGTTTTGGACATGATGACACCACTCAGATCAAATTCAGCGGCTTTGGCTCCACTCAGATTGCATTCACGCAAATCGTAGAGCTTGTCGCGAGCGGCGTTGGCTTGGCCCATTTTGGAGCCGTTCAGGACGCAACGAGATTTGTCCGATTGGTCGATGGGGGGGAGTTTAAATTCTTTGGTTTGGCCATCCGCGTGAGAGGGGAGGGGTGAGAGGACGAGGAGGGCAGATGCCATTAGCGAGAGGGCGGCGGATTTGGCGATTTGGATGTTATTGTTATCGTCATGGGTGGCAGAGAGATGCGTGGGGGTGCTGTGCTGGTGCATGTTGTGGGGGGCAAAAGCGGCCACATTGCTGGAGGCGCTAATTGCCAGCAGAAGGATGGACGCGAATCTGGTTTTTCCTGTCGTCATCTTCTTTGTTGGTTAAGGTTGTTGTTTATGAAGATAATTGCAAATAGGAGAGATCGATAGAAGGGAAGATGCAGGTGAAGGATTATTTGCACTATGTACTAGAGTACCGTACAACAGATTTTGCATGTATCTACCATACGTCACAGGCCGTGCGGTGTCAGCAAAAAAAGCTATTTCAGATCTTCCGCGTCAGTCAACTCGTCCGGGGGAGCGTCCGGTGGTGTCCGTCTGGAGGGTGGCGGGCGGGCGATGTTCTTTGAGATGCGCATTGCGCCAATTGCGCATCCCGAAGCGCAGCGCGCGCAGGACCAATCCGCACTAGTAACAGAATCTCGCATTATGAAGCTAATTTTTTATTATGTAGAAATAGGGGAAGTATTGAAAACGTACCAACCAGCTCCGGTTGGTACGTTCTCAATACTTCTCCCTATCATAAAAAATTAAAAAAGAAGCTTTATTGCGATATTCTGTTAGGGTGGACACCAATCCCATTTTTCTCATTCACCATTTTCTTTCCCATTCTTTAAATTTTCGGACACTATCACAATGAAGCCTTCGTCTCTTTGGCAAATTTTCCTCTTGTTCCACCTCACTGATTCCACTCGGTTCGCCCCACTCAACAATGCACTTCACAAGGGATGCATCAGTTCGACGGGCAATGGATACAACGCTGCATTTGTGAATCGCAACAATTATGACCACGTTTGGTGCACGGATTTAAGCCATAGACCATGTAAATTATCGCCGTCAGTTGTGGGGCGAGAAAACGTATTCCCTTTAGCTCAATCTATGGCATCGTCAGCACCATCGACCGATACGTACAACGACCATCCAGCACGACGGCTTCAGCAACATCGCAAACAGCGGCATTCAATTTTTCGAGATACCAATGCAGTTTCCAAATCCATGCCAGTTCCTCATCCAGAGCATTGGAAACGATGCCTTGTTCACACCACCAGCAGCAGCAGCAACAAAAACAAAACCCCAGCTCAATCATCGCTTTGGGACATGGCAAAAAATCTATTCGGTGCAACATCGCATGAAAAAGAAAGTCGTCCGATAATAAATGATGTGTCAGTCAAATTTCAAGATCCGAAGTCGGGTGCCCGCCTCCTCTTAGAACAATGTGGTGTTTTATCATCTTTACAGAATCATCATCACGACAAAAATGGGAAGAATAGTTGCGAAGAACGTGATTGCAATGATGAAAAATCAGCCACATGTCAATCTCTTTACCAACCTGAAATTATCATGGAAGAACAAGAAACATTGGACCATCTAGCAGCTGTCCTTTCCTACTTTCAATCCATTGCTTCGGCATATCAGTCACCCTGTAGTAGTCTCAATTCAAATAGTAATCTTCCACAATGCCAAGCACGAATTGTGACAACACTGGGTCCCGTAGGGACGAAATGCCCGCGATGGCATGCCGATCACGTGCCTGTACGTTTGGTCATGAGTATTTTGGGTCCAGGATGCGAGTATATTCCTCATGAGAATGAAATATTGCTAATGGAACCTGGGCAAACTTCTTCAAAAGGTAGAGTCGTTGATCGAAGCGCACTTAACCATTTGGAAGAAGAGGACACACTCATAGCTAATGATATCATTATTCCACCAAGCTTGGTTTCATTGGCTCAGGAAAAATTAATCAATTTGCAAAAGAAAGTCAGAGTAGACAAGAGTGAGGGTGCAATTATGCCAATACTGAAGCATGCCAAAGATGGAGAGGTGGTATTGCTAATGGGAAGAGGATGGGAAGATATCATTGCCAGCGATTCGTTGTCAGAGAACGGAGCTTCGAAATATGATGGTAGTGATGTATTAGCAGCGGTTCATCGCTCTCCATCATTGTTGCCAAATCAGGAGAGAATACTTTTGACTGTTGATTTGGTGAATTGGGATTATTGAAGATGTTTTTCATTGTTTCATCATGGTAATTTGTAAATAGAAGAATCTTTCAAAATTAAACCCTCTAGCTATCGATACTTTTACGAGTTACCTTTGGCAATTCAGAAGTCTACTAGATAGTGCCTTTGTCTCTGGCAATGCGATACCCAACAAATACCGTTTCACATTCCAGATTCTATTATGTGTAGTAGCTCTTTTGGCATAATAGAAAAATGGTAATGTCGGAATAAATAATAAAAAACTATCAGACGTAATTTTATTTTTCACTGAAATATAAAGGAAAAGAAAAATGTTTCACAAGAAAAATGGAAAATATTGATGCTTTTCTTTATTTCTTTAATTCTATCATTGCAATAGCATTAGCAAAGTTGTACGTTTTGAATCCAAAAAAATGCGAAAGGCTCCTCTGAAAAATTGTTTCATTCTTCTCGCCACCCAATAAACGGCGCATGCAACAAGACAGCCACATTCCAATGATAATTCCTGCAATTAGCCGTCATACCACTCATTAGCAAGATACTCAAACGCCCTTGGGCAGAAAGGGATAAACATCAAAACTGTTGTACATCATTGCCATCATCTCTGGAACATCATTCCCCAATTCAGTCACGGGAAAAATTTGTTTCAAGCTTGAAACTAAAGAGGTCATACTTGGATGAAAAAGTCCATATGCACCGTGTGGATAGTGCGGTGATAATTGATTGGGGCGTGGATGAGAGTCTAGTAAGATATATGGTAAATTAGCCGATGATAATGGGAGAAGAACTAACACTGTTTCGGGAGGTTTGGTTATTACTGCAGCAATGTAAGGTGTGGACAATGCGTGACTGGAACTGACGCCTCCTTGACACTGACCAAGTAGCGCTGACAAACCCATTGGATTGTTATGAAGATCTACTGATGAAGAATGAGAGTCTAGAATTCCTTGTCTGGGGGAGTTCTCCAATACTTGAATTGATAAAAACAATGGCGAAGTTGCAGCAGAATCCTTGGACAATAATTCATCCACGGACGAGTGATCTCCAGAATTAGTATTCGTGCAACCTCCACCGAGCATGGCATAATTTTGAATACCTTCACGGATTGATTTCTCTAAAAACGCAGAATCAATAATTTCTTGAACATTACGCGCCCGTTGTTCCGCCGCAGACTCTTTGTTCATGTCATTCGTGTGAGATTTCAAAAAGTTTTGTGCCATTGTCAATGCAATACAGGTGCAGGCACTTCGTCCCAAAGGATCGCTATACTGGCTCACGAAAGACTGAACTATCGTAGTGGTGCCACTATTGTCTCTTGAATCATTCCCTGCATTTCCAACATTATTATCAGTGCTGCTAGTGCCGCCGACACTGCCGCCGCCACCAGACAGCAAATAATCTATCGATCGCTCTAAATTCCCTCCATTCTCGCTCAATGCATGTTGGGATTGAGTGAGATCGAATCCCATGGACATTAGCATCGCTATGTCGTTGTCGTTGGACATGTTGAAGAGTAAAATAAAATGTAAAAAAAATCTGTATTTTCTATTTTCACTTGTCACACGTCACACGACGTCACGGGCCCCGCCGTCGCCACCCGCCACACAAACACAGACAAAACACAAAACCGAATGACTTCTGACACAAACCAAGACAACGACCAAGACTTGCTTTTTGATCGAAGGGCCTGTCGATCTTTTACGACCAACTATCTAACCTCAACGAAAGCGAATAGCGAATGTCACAACCTCCCGGCCTCACTATCCCACTATCATTCAACCACGCGTCAGATCAATAATTACGATAGCCCAAAGCACTATCGACCGTGAAGGGCAAAGAAACAATAATTGAAGCCAATCACCACACATCATCGACACACAGGGAATCAGACGAGCGAGCACCCAACAGCAGCAAGAGAAAAAAATGGACCATAACAATGATCCCATCACCGCCCCCTCATACCGCGACGTATTGAACGGCCGAGGTCAAGGCGTGCAGCGCCATCCTGGCAATGTCAAGTACAGGGCGTTGGTGTTTGTGAACAAGGTGCGTGCTCGTCTTCCGGGAACAGTCCCATGTAATCGTAATCTGTTATTTGTCATGTAGACGTTATCACTGTTTAGTGAGAGGTGGCAGACTTTTCCTTAGAAATTAATTTGAAAGTTGTTTTGTCCCAGACATTTAATTCCCATTCATCGATCTGACTTTTATCTTTTTCTTATCTTTTGTTTTGTTTAACGTGATTTTTTAAACATGGTTTCCCATTGTTTACATTGATCAATTATTTTAGGGACTTTACGCCAAATGCGCAAGGGCAGATAAGATCAAAATATCCAAGGTGAGCTTCTATCTGAAATACATGACGACTACAGCCCCCTTCAGCACATTTATTTTTTTTCATTGGGGGGGGGTTGGGATTGCCGATCTGACCCAATCACTCCCGCTCATTTTTCATTTTGTTCTAATAATTCTCTTTTTGGTTCTGATTTTTTCAGGGGATTGTCGCCGCAGTACGCGAACTCGGGGGAAGATTTTTGCAAGAGGACGAAAGGAACAAAGTTTTTTACGACATTGGTAATAAAAAGGCGACAGAGAAGGTGAGTTGGGGCATTTTTGTTATCATTCTTCTCCACGCGTAATGCTACGAAACATGTCGAAAAGAACCGTCTTTACTATGTATATGCTTCCCTTCTCCAATTTATACTGATTATTATTTTTCAAACTCACATTTAATTCACAGACATCCCAAGCACTAAGGGAAGGGCAGACAAAAATTAGAAAAGATATGTACCAGTCAGAAAAACAGGGGGGTAATATTTCTCATGACACATCCCTGATCTCTTCCATTGCCTCCGCAAAAACGGTACCAACTTCCAATGTACAACCATCCGCAACCACTAAAGAGGTTTCAGAAGAGGGATATTTCGGGTATTCAGTGCAGGTACTGGAAGCATTGTTTAATTCAGATAATGATTTGCAATCAAAAATTCAATGCCCAGCACCAGATTATGTCTCATCCACTCCTTCAGTAGCTGTGGCAGCAGCGGCTCATCCACATCCACCTGTCAATCAGCATCCACCTGTCTATGCACCGGCAATGAATGTAGGCGCGCCAGGAATAGCTACTAATCAACTCCCTCCTGCATTGCTAGATCAATTCCCTACTGCAGGGATGTCGATGCATGCTCAACAACAAAATCAGAATACTGAACAGTACCAACAGCCAATGATTGACGGTAGAGGACAACTTGATCGCAGAGGACAAATGGCATCCATGAACTCATTTAACCTTTCACTCAATCGCCTTTCTTTGGGATCGATGTTCTCTATAAGACAACTAGTAGATACCGCTCGTGATACTGTGAGTGGAGAAGATAGGCAGTCTTCCGATTCCATTCTCACCCTCGAAATATGTGACTTAATTCGACAATCGGAAGCGCGTTTGAAACATGTTGAAGATATGCACATGGAAGACCTAAACCCTTCGGAGCAAGAAATGACATGCTTCGACGATGACTCATTCACCAACTTCAAATTCTCAGACCCATCGACAAATTCATCATCTAGGGGTACTGACTACTCCAAAATATCTATGATGGACTCATCCATACGTACTTTTGAACGGGACAATAGTACGGCTACTTTGGACACGGCATCTGATGAATTATCAAGTGGAAGTGCCAAAAGGATGAAGCTAAATGCTGCGCCTGGGATGGCTGCGGAAAACCGGAGAACTGGTTATCTTGCATGTCACTAGGTTCAGGAGGTGATGATGAAATGGCACAGCTCCTATTGCGTTTATCAAACGATGGACCCACGAGGAACTCGGATGATTCGCGTGCTAGTTTAGTGAAGACAACTGGTAGTATCAATCTCTTTGCGAAAGAAAGAAAGGATTCATGAAGAGTATAACTTTCCATCTTGTCGTTCCATTGTATTTCTTCTTTAATTGAAAAATGGTCCAGACACATTGAATGCTGTTTTTTTCTGCCTCATTGTCCTGTCATTGTCCACGAATTATTCAAGCCTTTGTTGTGACCTTAAAATACACTGTTTTAAATACAATATCACAAGCAGTGGCAATCAAACTGTTTTCCGTTTGGTACAATAGAAATTTGAAGTTTTATAAATTCATAAACAATTGCAAACAATCAATCGAATTTGTTCATCTTGAATCATTGTAAAAAAATAGTATGCGCCTAGTCCATTGAGTGTAATTCTAACAAGCATTGCACCTACTTTCATCTTGTTTGCCAAAACACCACCTTTGGTTACCTAGCACACACATAGAGTAGGTACATAGTCAAATGTGAATCCACACAAGATGCAATAATCAAAACTTGATTCTCAACATACACTAATGTGGGATCGGGCAAGAGTGAAATTATCATCTGCAAGCATTTGATGCATTTTACATCTTATAGGAATATTGCAGTGCACACAAACACTGTGCAAATTCTATTACATATGTTAATGAAAATGGTCAACAACAAGTATCAATTGAGGAGATATTGTGACATTTCTAGGAGATTATCAGTTAAAAACTTTGTGTTCTTGTGTTACCAGATGCCCACTGGATTGTGTGGATTGAGAGGAGAGGGTTTGACTTTGAGATATATGTCCAACAAGTTCTGGGTGGACTACGTGGACTACTTTTGTGGGTGGTCAAGTAAATGTTAGGGGTTTGGGGTTTGTGGACAGCACATACAATCACATACAGCTAAATACTAAATAACATGATGAAGTGCATCAAAAACTCATCCAAATATGCAAGGGAAGGCACAACATGCAATTTGCGGGGGGGGGGGCATAGTAATGGTTGAGACGGAGATAAGATTTTTCTAGAATTTTATTCTATTCCATTCCATTCAGTCCCATTAAGTTTTATTGAAGTTGGAACACAAAGTGCCAGTGGTAGCCAATCTTGCAATAGTCATACACTATCATAGAGCTAAAGCACAAACAAAAAATGGCACACTGCACCACACACCACAAACTGATCTGCAAATATACAGCATGGAAATTGGTGTGTCAAAACAACAATTTAAACAGCAGCACCAGTGGCCCCAATGCACATGCTTTCTGCTGAAGACATATTGGAGACCATACAAGTCTTCCTTTGTCTGATTACTAAATTGGTTGATATAGATTGAGGTACCAAGTGGGTGTTCAGTTTTTGGTTTGGGGTTGTTGGGGGTTGGGGGTACATCTGACCCACTGAACACTGACAATGACACTGGCTGCTGGCAGTGAAAATATGTTCAAATTGGATGCTGTGAGTTTTCCACATGATCTAAATCTTTGCGAATCCCTGGCATTAACTGTCATTTTTACAGCCATTTTTATTCTCATTTTTACTAGTACTGTCATGTTCAATGTTCATTTTTCATTTTTCATTTTCCATTTTCCATTTTCCATTTTCCATTTTCCATTTTCCATTTTCCATTTCTTTGCCTACGAGGTCCGTATGTGAGATAAAAACTGAATGTATCGACAGGCATCGTGGCATGTCTTTGTTCTTTGTTCTTCCTTTATTTCTTCCCAAATTCTGCATCGCCTATTTTAGACGTGTTTCTCTTTTTGTAGTCGTAGATTTTTTTGAAAATCTTGGGACCCGGG
>JALLAR010001217.1:0-10449 GCA_036939335.1 Conticribra guillardii
TTGCTATTCAATAGTATGCATGATTTATAATTTAATGGTATTGAATCAGCTGCTACCATTGTTCTAGTATATTTGGTTGTTGTTGTTGTTAAGTATTGCTAAATAGCTGATTGTTCGTAATCACATCAGTTCTACCACTCAGCCAAAGGCTACCGTTCTTTAACTAAATAAGTTAATTATGATTATTCTAGTTGTTCTAAAGTTCTAAACATGAGTGAAAACATTCACTCACCACCAATCCTGACGCATAACCTTTTGGCCCATTCGGTCACGTGACTCACCAAATCACCCGTAAGTGACTGGCTGAGCAACACATGCCAACATGTGATACTTGTTATTTTTTTCTATCTGGTATTAGAATTGGAGTTTTCTTTTAACTGTAATATAGAGATGGGAATTGTCATGGAGTACTATCAGGAAGATTCGGAATTGGTGATAAATTTGAAAAAAATCTGCACGTGGCTAAATAATATTATCTCCATCGGAGCTCGTACAAAAAATCACGCACGGCTGAAATTTTAACAAGAACTACAGAAAACTGCAGAGAGCTACAGAGAGCTACAGAGACTGCAAAAAAATACGCTTTTGTAGCTTTTGCACAGTTTTTTGTAGCTTTTGTACAGTAGAGACTACAGTACATCCACCATATATGTACACAACATGATTCATAGCAACTCCAAAAATCACAAATAGCGTGGTCTGCACGCAACATCCATGTTGCACCCAACATCAACAAATTGTCTGATCCGGCAATCACAAATAGCAAACAGCGTTGTCTGTGTGCAACATCCATGTTGCACCCAACATCAACAAATTCTCAGCTCCATGACAATGACAAATACTAGTGTAGTCTGTGTCTGTGCAATATACATGTCACACCCAACATCAACAATTTGTCAGCTCAAAAAATCACAAATAGTGCATAGTGAGGTCTGTGCATCTCATCCGTGCCACATCCAACATCAACAAAAAATGAAGCAATAGTATGCTGTGAGGCGTGTTCATAAGAGCGCACACACAATGCAGAATTGAAAAATCATTCTGCTCATAATCATAATTCCAATTTACTACCGCCCAAACCCACCAGTGGATTGAACAAAAAACAACAAAAAAATCATCACTGTTAAACCTTGAATCTTGCATTTGTAATGATCTTTTAATGTTGATGATGGATGCCACAAGTGAGTGACAACAAGTGCATTTACAATATTGGGTTTTGGGTTGAACGGACAACTGTTGACAAGAGTCTTGGCAAGAATGGACGAGGATAAAATTGTTCATAGGCTTTATTTGGTATCTTTTTAACGATCCATCTGGTTGAACAAATAGAACAGATGGTGGTGATGAAATCCTTTTCGAGTCTCAATATCGCCTTTGCTTTTCTTCTTTCATTCTATTGTTCTCCCATTTCTCATAAAAGTTTCCAATCTTCCTCCCTCCTGCAAGATGAATATCAAGGCTATTGTCCTCCCTGCTTTGTTGACCCCTAGCCAAAGCTCCGGAAACGCCATTGTGCAGCATCAATATGATGCAGAGTTTGATGTTGCCATCAACAAGAACAAAGAGGCACATGCTGATGTTGCTGCTGCCGATCATGATCATGACTTCCTCAGGGGTGCTTCGAATCTCTTAGTGATATGAGAGGATGACGATGTCATGGCTGCAGTTAGCAACAAGGTAAGCTTCATTGGCTCACGAATTGCAAAGCAATCATAGTATAACAGAAACATAACTGCTGGTATCTCACCTGCAATATTGTTATTTCCTGAGGAGCAGGTTGTATGCAACGGCAATGCAGATGTTGGAGGTGCTGTAACTGCAACATGGGGGTGTGGTCATGTAAACAAGAAACATGGTCAATGGGCTTGTGGAGGGAGTTGCCATTTTAACAGGTGCTGTGATGGAATGTACATGATCTCTTTCTTCTGCACCAATCAACTGATTACCATGCTGCTGCCACTCTGCACACGCGCCTTGCATAATATCATCCTCACTGCTATTCTAAATGATGATATTGTCTTTTTTGTCCCCAAATTTAGGAGTTGCTTTAGGGATTTGACTGGAGTTGGAACCCATGCCAAATGCTTTCACAATCACTGTTGGCTTGGTGAACCCTGCAGCGCCATGATAGATGCATGGTGCGATCAAGGGCAAGGGCTTACATGTGGGGGTGACTGGTTGTATGGAATATGTGAGTAAGCTTGATAATTCTGGTGGCATGGATTTTGAAGTTGCTGACTGCTTTGGGGGATGCTAAATGATTTATGCATCTGGATTAGTTGATTGTAGGTGTTGTCTTTTATTTTGATCACAATCTAACGGCATGGATGTGCCCAACTATAGAAACTGCTAATTTTCACATTTGAACCTGTGAACATGCATACAATAAGAACACCCTCATGATTGGCATGGGACATCATCAAAAAGAAGAAAATATCTTAGTTTATTATTTTTGTTGTCAAGAAGATATCTAGTTTATGTATCTACCTACATGTAGTTCTCCAATGTAAACCCACTACAATACGTGATCCCCCATTTGATTATTATTCCACTCGCTTTCTCACAGCTGATTCTTGAGCAATTCCTTAATTGTACCTAATCGCATTGCAATCTCTTCCGCCTCTGAAGGAGACAACTCATTCCCCCCATCCATAGAAAAAATCTTTCCACTCGTCTGTTCTCTATCTTGCCTCCTCATTAAATTGTCCACCATTCCCAGTAGTTCTTCTGGTCTAAAAGGCTTTGGTAGGTATCCATCTGTGCCAGCCTTGTATCCTTGAATGCGATCAGAGATCATTGCTTTGGCAGTGAGTAGAATGCATGGTATTTGCTGTAGCGAATCAGTGTAGAATTGATGAGTCTGCTGCTGCTTCTGATACTTTTGTTGTTGTTGTTGTTGGTGGTGGTGCTGGTGCTGGTGCTGAAGCTCAATGATGATTTGAATTTTATGCAGCATTTGTATAGCTTTGTCAGTTGGCGAAAGAATTGTTTGCTCATAGTCACCAGAGCCAGTGGTATCTGTGCTGACAATGTCATTATTATCATAGCTGTCATTATTGTACTCCTCGTCTTCATCATCATATTCGTCAACATCGTTGTTGGTGTTCGTCTTTTTCTTCCTTTTTTTCGTCATCCTCTTCGTGTCTTCAGTCTTTTTTGATTTCTTCTTACTTTTTGAACTAGTATGCAAAGCACCGACACTTTCAGCCGCCAATGCCAAGGAGTCGGTATCAAGACGCATCAACTCCAATAATTCCACTCCATCAATGCCTCCTGGCATTCGTATATCCGATATTATACAGTTAGGAAGTCGCCATTGAAGATGATTATCAGGATCTATCCATGGTGGACGACTCATCATGTTTGTCCTATTGCTACTACCTTCACTGTTTTGTATTTTTTCATTATTGAAAATAGTAGCATCGCCACCAACCTTTTCCTCATCCTCGCCCATCGATGATTCCAATAGCGACCAAGAACACGACCATAACACCATTTCCAAAAAAGCCATTGGTCCGTCACACGCAGTCATGACTGTATATCCCATAGAATGCAGATAATCACCAATGGCAAGCCGAATCGCAGGTTCATCATCAATGAGAACAATCCAATGATTGGATCTCCATTTTTCAATATCATCATGAGCGCGCATTGATTCTTCATTTGCTGTATTCTCAGTGTTACTATTACTTTCTAGTACTACTTTTTCATTGATTTGGCGCTTGCTGCTGCTGCTGTTGATATTTTTGTTGCTGTTGTTGTTTAATGCCACATTCCCCATGTCAATATATACTCCACCATTTGGCATTGGTTCGTACATGGAATAATCCAAATTGGAGTCGGGATTATTAGCATTTGAATTCCACAGCCCGACAATGGACTTTCTAACATTATTTTTGCTTCTCCTCCTTGTTCCACGATAATTCCAGTGATAACCACACGGCCTGTCATGGATGAAGAAATTTGTTGACTTTCCCAAAAAATGATTCTCCAAAGAATCTTCTTTCAATGAGGCATGCATCATGGTTCTGCTAATGCAAGCACGATGACTTCGCTCTCCCAAGTCATAATCACGCTGTTGCAAATAAAACAATGCATGCGTACTATCCAGAAAGGCCATTGAATTATTTTGTTGCTTCTTCATCTTCTTCTTCTTCTTCTTTGTTTGCAATATCTTATTTCGCTGTTTACAATAATGCATCAGTGTATTGGTTTGACAAAATGCAGCATTATTACTATCAAATGATGATGATAATAATTGTCGCTTTTTGAGCATTTGACCACCATTGCTTATTTGGTTTATTATTTGACGAGATGATTGTTGTCCGGATTGTTGTTGATGTTTTCTTCTACTAGCAGTTACTATTCGACGACTAGTAGTGTAGGCAGCCCAAAATAATGAAAGTGGCGCAATCAATAATGATGATGATGAATTCTCGTAATTTAGAGTTGGATGATTTTGAAAATGGCAACTCGTCTCAGAGAAAAGGGGTACCATGATGTGGTTGGAAGAATTGCGGGACGAGTAGTGGCAATGGAAGATGCTGCTGATGTCGCCTCTTGCATTATTGTATGATTTGAGCATGTTGGAGATTTGGTGGTGGTGGTGGTCGCGGCGAAAGTCATGCTCGGCATTATTGCCCCGTAGCAGCCTACTATATAATATTATGTCCAACAATCAATGAATAATGATATGTCGCAAACGTTGGCGAGAATAATAAAGATATGGATTTTGATGATAATTTTTGTTGACCGACCGGCGACAGCCATTGAACAGCTTACTAAATTATGTATTATTACCTTTGATTTCTAATTATTGCGTTTGATATTTCATAAAAAATCATTATCATTATTTAAACATACGTTTACACTACTAACGGTACTATTGTATTTCAATTGAAAATAAGTGGTAATAAACCCATCCATCAATCACAACATCATTAATGATGGCGTTGACAAACAGGCTCACTGCCATCCATCGCCAAGGGCTCACCATCACCGCGCATCACCTAACTCCAGCCCAACACTACCTGCGACAGACACCCAGTACTATAACATTTGCCAGCTACTACGATCCGACAACAACTCGTCGGAAAAGACCTCTTTCCTTTTCCACATCATCGCCGGCATTCTTGACGACGCCATCACTATCATCTCCGCTGCTACTACTTGCTCGAAGTACCAATCACCCGAGATCTGTCCATTGCGGGGGGTCAATTCAATTAATTACGAGCGGGCAGGTTACTACTCGACAACAGCCTCATGGTTTCAATGGATCATTCTTAAGCTCGCGATTCTATCATGGAATTACCAGAGAATATACCAGTCCACCAGCAGCAAGCACCATCCGCCACTATCATCCAACAGATGCACCACACAACCATGAAACAGAACAATCCAACCAAAGCAGTAGCAGCAGCAGCAGCAGCAACCGAGCCGCATTTCAAGCCACGCCCATCATACCATCGATACTGTCCTACATTCAAAAAATTGGCGTGGGAATACGTCCCAAAAAACGCCAGGGCGGCAAATTATTTCGAACAAGGAAACAAAACACATTGCAGAGCAATAACAATAGTAGCGGTAGTAGTCCCGTCGAAAACAACAATAATAATCATCATCGAGGTGGTTCAAAAAATAAAAATACTCGTAGCAGTAGTACAACCTTGGATGAAAAGGGAGAAATGGAATATTTTTTAAACGCGGAACGCCAGCATCGTCTTCATTGGCAGAATAATCAGCGTGCTGCTGCTGCTACTGGTGGTGCTGGCGGTGGTAAGAGTAGTAAGGATGGAGATGCAAAACAGAAAAAAGAGGCAATGGAAAGAATGTCCATGAAGGGGGCGTATTGGTTGCCACCTCCTCCATTCTCGACACATTTGAAAGGTGAGATGGAATTATGTATGCTCTTCTTTGCTATTATATGCATCATTGTTGTTGTGCAATTCATTAGATGCATAGTTATTTTATGCAAATCGAATGTATTTGACCCTCGTAAAATGATTCTCATTCTTGGATTTGTGTATTTATTTATTTACTATCTTTATACTTATCTGTAGAGGGGGCGTCTGGCAATCACGCAAAGGAAGATTCAATAAATGGTCGAAAAGTCATACGTCAACCTGTCAAATTACTTGGAAAGGCTGGATCGTTAAATGACAAACTGCCTTTGGAAAGTAAGGGACTTTCCGAGGTGGTGAGTCTTTTTTATATTGAAAGCCTCCTTTTTTACGAGTGTGCAATTTCAATGGCATTGTCACTAATATTTATGTCGGCATTGTATTTTTTTCTACACAGGCTCTTGCTGGTAGATCTAATGTAGGAAAATCGACTTTGTTAAATGTGAGTGCCAGTTCCTGCTCTTTCACTTCATTTTGCCTCAAATTTAGTTTTCGAGTCTAACCACATGTTTACAATTTACAACGTAAAAGGCATTGCTGTACGGAAATACAGACGCAAATTTATCTCCCAGAAAATACCAAAGAGGCAAGACACCCGATGGTGCCAAATTGCCAAAGGGAGTGAAAGCAGTCACCTCGAATAAACCAGGAGAAACAAAGGAATTAAGCTTTTATCAGCTCACTGCCGATGTTATTTTCCAGCAGAACAAAGACGACGAAAACGCCGACAATCAAAAAGATGATGATGCGGTACAGCAACAGCCCGTTGCAGAAAAGGGCAAAATGTCTCTGCTTTTGGTAGATCTTCCCGGGTATGGATTTGCGTTCGCGAAAGAAGAACGCACAAAAGATTGGCAAGATTTGATGCACCATTATCTACTAGAACGGCAGAGTTTGAAGCGAATTCTTCTGCTTTTGGATGCAAGGCATGGGTTTAAAAAGTCTGATTTTGATTTCCTATCGTCACTTCAGGATGCATTGATTACAAATAGTGCGGAAGGAAAGGTAGGTCGTCATTTTGTTGTTTGTTGGTTTTAATTCAATTTGCGTTCAATAAAATGCATGGGAAAGAATTCTCATGAATTCATTCTAACATTTTCTTTCTGCCAGTCTACCAAACGAGAGTTGCCTCCCATACAAATTGTACTAACAAAATGCGATTTAGTCCCACAGGCGGATCTCGCTCGTCGAGCAGTACTCGTCCGTCAACAGCTTTCGGATTTTTTGATTCGCGAGCCGAGCTCTCTTCCTGTCATGCTTGTCAGCGCCAGAGCCGGTCTTGGATTCAACAATATTTGGAAAGAGCAGCCTCAGGGCGGCGTTTTAGAGCTTCAGAGGGAAGTGGCTTCTCTTGTCCCCGTGCCTCGGGTTCATTCGAAGAAAAATCTAAATAAAAGATTTTGATTTGGTTCATGTTGTTTGCGGATAGATGTTAGGGTTGGAGTTGGCAATCATTTCTTCCCGAATTGTCCTTCCCTTTGCTCTCATATCATTGATTGCTTCTGAAAGAGCTTTCTGTTCGCTTATACATAGTTGCTGTACCTCTGGAAGATGACTGCTCTTAGTGACGCACAACTGATAGAAATGGAGGGCAGCATCGAAGTTTTTAATACCTTTTATACTTCCATTTGCATAAATAATAGCAAGATATCGCATCGATGGAGCATGTGGTTGTTGGTGATTAGTTGCTGCCCTTTTGAATAGTTCAGCAGCTCTCATGTAGTCTTGTGGCAAGCCTCTACCATACGCGTACATAAGACCTAAATGAAAAGTTGATTCAACAAACCCTCGTTTTGAATTTTGTTGATAGAGTTCTGCTGCTCGGAGAAAATTCCACGCCGATGACGATGGTTGCAATGATTTTTGGCTTTCGTTTTGTTCCTGCGGAATTAGTCCGTATTCGTGCATAACAGCTAAGAGATGAGCAGCTTCGGGAATCTCACCAGCAACAAGATCGAATAAAACTGCTGCTTCCTCCAGCAACTGATTAACTTCATTGGTGTGTTCTGGACTATTCTTCTTTCCTGAAGCTTGTTCATACAACGAACGACCCAGCAACCAGTGACCATATGAGTGACCATCATTTGATGCAAGCTGGAAATATGATGTTGCAACGCCTTTATCCAAAGAATATAACAACAATCCAATAGCGCATTGGGCATCATTGTGGCCGGATACAGCAGCTTTTCGAAACCACCCGATTGCGGCTTCTTCGTCTGGTGACAATGATTCCAGCCCATAGAGATAGAACAGCCCAAGAAGGTACGCGGACTCTGGTTCTTTCTCCGCCCTTGCTACTAGCCGTTGTATTTCTATGATGCCTCTGCTTGTTCTGTTCTCTGACATAGATGGTTGTTGACCAATAATGCCGTGTGCTGCCGCGAGGGGTAGAAGTTCACGGAATGCAGCCCCCATCGTACTTGTGCTCTTTTCTGTCAGCTCAGTTTTTTCTCTTATGTTCTTAGTACTAGACGCCAACTGCGTTTTTGAAGCCTCGCGAAAGGCCTTCTCTCCCGAGGTTAATTCGGCATAGATTTCTGAACGCGGGTTTGGTGGGGTAATTTGCTTTGAGAAGCAAGTGCTAAACGTGATGATCAACATAGTTATCTCGAAGAAGTCAATTAGAACCATGGCGCTTATTGCAAGACGAGAAATGAGATGAAGTGATAAACGTTGCTATGTGTCGGCGTGCAAATGGGATTGTGGCGATTACGGGGCAAAGTAGTACTTAGGTAGCTAGTGTAGATTGCACTGTTTAAAATTTTGAAATTCATTTACCAAGAAATATTTCACTTTATTACCAATGAAAGAGTTAGGCAGAGTACCTTACTCAGGCAAGCTGCAAATTTGTGTTCATGAAAAGAACTGCCTTGGTTGAAAACAACTTCCATGTGCAAAAGAGTTTGGTGTTTTGCATGATGGAAGCAGAGAAGAACTATTGCATCAAATTGTCCTTGGACAGCCATATCTAAATATCACTATCTAAAGATAGACAAGATATACATGTTCATCCATCTTACTATATAGCAAGTGACATGTAAGGTGACAACTGCTCATGACGTATGATGCACTCCATGAAGTCTTTCCATCTTCCTTTCCATCTTCCAAATTCCAATAGCCAATCATCGTCATTTTCGTTAATATGTGTCTACAGAGTTTTGGCCAGCTTCAAGGATTTCATCATCAACAACAACCACCCACAGTCAGCAAAAACAAATTATGTGCTGCTTCCTCCACCCAAGAATTATGTTTGCATTTTCTGAATCATTCTTCATTCTCCGCAAAGAGTCTATTAATGAAAGTTTTCATACTAATGGATAACATATTACATGAGCAATATAACACTCATTAGCATACCTTATTTATCACGAACTATAACTTTCTGTTAGGACTAAATGAATTATGTTGTTGTAAAAATATATATTCCTTAGATAGTTTCCAAAATTGTAAAATTTACTCATTAATCAGAGTGAAAGTAAGTGATACTTGATCACACAAATTCTCAGTCTCCTGTTGCATGCCAAATTGATAAAAACAGAGCGCTATCGCGGGCCAAAATATCCTAAAAAATGCGCTGTTTCTTGGAGACGAAAGAAGCGTAGTGGCGCGGCAAGCCAAATTGATCGAAAAACTCTTGATGTACAAGAAAATGCAACTTACTGCATCATTATGCGGAACAAGCCTTAAAATTATGATGGACAATCTGATTGAAGTGAGATTGTGTCAGCATCAGCATATACCTCATGTGTTCCATATTTTCATTTTGAAAATGTGTTTCGCGATCGTAATTGTTATCCTTCTTGGTGGTATTGTCTCTTTCGTTGCTCTTGTGGGTAAACTGAGCATGCCAGAGATCCATAATCTCATCGTCCTTCATGTCGACATATGAGTGATTGTCATTGTATCTTGCGGCCTTATTATTATTAGACCGAGCCTCGTCAATGTCAACGAAGCTTGGATGGCCGCTGATCGGTTCTTCTTCGTCTTCATCTTCGCTAAAGAAGTAAGCGATGCACGAATCAACATCTTTGTCGAATGTGGATCCAAATTCGTCCACATGAGTTCCGCTGTTGGAATCATTCTTTGGTCTATCGTTGATATCATTGAATGAATTGCAGTTGACAGTATTGTTAAAAATGTTGTCCGATTCATTATTGAAAACATCATCGTTGGAGAAAGGTGAAGCAGTAACCCGATTTGAGAAAATGTCCATAGAAAAATCATCATCGATGCAGTTCACGTGACGCAAGATATTATTTTGCACACGAATTTGCTGCTGCTGAGAAAAAACTTGTTTGGATTGATTGACTTGAATTTTCTTCGGAACGGACTCGAGCGCTCGGGTGTGATTTCCAACTTTCTTCGTCCTCTCAATTTTAGGCTTTGATGTGTGCGTGGCAGGAGTCTTCTTAGCTGTGGTGGAACTATCAACACGATTAATATCTCCAACAAATTTCATCTGCTTTTCCATCCTCTTGTACTGATTCATGAGATTATTGTACTCCATCATACCAATATCACATAAATACGCACAAAACATTCTCGTCTC
>JALLAR010001218.1:0-10447 GCA_036939335.1 Conticribra guillardii
CATACGGACGAAAACTGACCTTAATCCGAGCTCTAGAAGTTGATATACATTTGACGGTGGGACTGATGAGTATAATAAATTAAAAGTAAAAGATTTTTGACACTTAGTATCATCTACGTAAGTATGTACCCAGTATTAGTACCAATACATTTTTGAATTTTAAGTACTAAAACAACAAAGGAACAAGTGATCCTCCTTTTCCATTCACCTTTTCCATGTGTCCGTTAGATAAACCTAATAAATCACGTTGTTTCTCCAAATGGTAAAAAAATGTACTTGGGATATGGTCACAGCATTTTTGACGGTGCATTTTTGACAGTAGGAGACAATTTACACGTAGGAACTTAGCTTTGAATGACGGGCGGCAAGAAAAAAGAAAAAATGAAACAGCCAAAAATAGAAAAAACCATGTTCATAAAACATTAAAAAAACTCAAGTTACAACAATACGTAGAGTCATTGTACATGAAAAAATATGCACTATTCAAAATTTAATTTTTTATATCATGCATATTTTCCCTTATTTTCAATTCATCATTTTGTGGCTAAGCACAATGAAATTTTGTAAAAGCGGCATACATGACGTCAGTTTAGTACTTCAACTGCCAGAATATATGCCGCTTTTACATTTGGGGGGGGGCAAATGAGTGAATTTAGCTCCCCCGAAACAGTGTTGGAAAAATGAGCTACCTTCGAATGCTTGCAATTTACATAATAACTTTTATAAAAAAACTAACACGATGATAGGTACAGAATTGAGCAAAATTCAGTCCAATATGCATGCCGTGGACTAACGAAAATGCCGTGTGGTATTGTAAGATATGTTATGGTACGGAAAAATTGTCTGCCGTGTCCACCCCACTAACTTCCAGAAATTTTAGGAAGACTGTTCAGGGGAGTCGAGTCAGATAACTGCCACAACATCTGTCGTTTGTCCGTGTCTGTTTTCTAATGCGTCAATCAAATTAACTCATGATAAAACACTTTGATTAGCATCAATAGGTCATTTGCCTTTACATGTGGGCCAAGAGCTAGTTCAGCTAGCATCGTTACCCCCTTCCTCTGCCACCTGCGCAAAGTCTTGTTTGTGTGCGAATTTCTCTCTCCAAACAACAGAACTGAAGTTCGAGTTTGCCATCAAAACTGAACTGTTTATGCAAACATGCGTTCTCATCATTGCCACCCTCTCACTGGCGGGAATCGTCGTAGCCCTTGACTCCTACGATCAGATTGTCAATGCTGGAAGGGGTGTACATATTGTACTATGTACAGATATTTTACGTACATACATGCTGTTCAACTTTATCGAAAGTGGAGTTTGCATGGTCCGTCCTAAAAAAGTATGCCTCGACATATTTTTATTTGTTACAGCAAATAAAAAATATGTTGCAGCAAAAAAAGACATGTAACAATTTTTTCTGGGTGTGGTGGCTGTACTGTTCTGTTGTGTGTGTCAAGGCCACACTTGACATGAACAATAATACAGCCACATCTATGTCAAATTATTATGTACGCGAACAGATTGTCCGGGTGGGAAGCTCTTGGTTGATCACAACTGACTTTAACATCAACGCCCAATGCATAAAAGTTTCTTCTGCAAAATAATTACCAGGATCATCAACACCAGATGGACTTGCAATTATAACAGCCATTCCATTAACTACTAATGCGTCCCTTGAAAGCTCTATTAGAATTAACAGAGAAAGCATTACTGATATTTTTCAATCAGCAACTGAAGTTTCATCACCACCATCCAACCTATCTATTACTTGTTAGTGGTTAGTGAATCAAACGGTTAAAATGCCTGGTTTATCCACAAGTGGGTGATGGCCTGAGTAGCTTTGCAGTAGAAGAGATCATATTTGTCTGCCAGGGTAACCCTATAGTTACTACCCTGGAGCATCATTCTTTTTTGATTTATAGTAATCAGCTAGCAGTTTTTTTGCAGAATTGTGTGAGCTTTATTTTAGTTCTAGCTAGATGAAAAAAATATGGAAAAATACAATGCACATGCCAAAGTAAAAGTAATTCATGTATTGTAACCAAGCCCAATGAATTCTGACGTAGTAATCCACCACCCCGTAGTCCTGTTCCTGTGATCAGAGCACTGGTTCCAGCGAGGGCATGACTCGACTGAGCAAGCAATGTGTCTGATCGTCTACTGGTCAACTAAAAAGCTCAGACCAAACCTAATCCATACAACAGGGCTAACTTTACTAACAAAACTAGTGGACACTCACCATGCCCAACGAAGAGCTGTTATTCATCATTCGTTGTTACTGTCTAATAATTAAATACTCCCCCCCTTTGCACGTCAAAATGGCCACACCCCAAAAAGGAAGCACCAGAAACTCTATCTACCAATATATTGTTGCATCACCATAATAATCATGGCAGAACTACATATTATCGCAGAAATTATTATCAAAATGGAAATCATCAGGCATCATTCTCCTCAATCTGCCCAGTTGAAAAGCAGTTTTTTTGCAGGAGCAAGGATAGTTCCCCTCTGGGAGTTGCCCATTTGGTCATGCAGGAGACATCATGACCGGCGAGGCGTATGGACTCCTAACCATGACCAACTGGCCAAAGTCTACCAGCCCCGTCGATGTTCCAGCATTCCAAGATGGCTTTGCGCTGGAAGGCCAGCACGGAATAGCTGAACAACAATACACTGTGCAATACAACACCTACCAGACCCTCCTGAACTTCTGCCTCATACTTCTAAACCTATTAGAAGAAGTAATCCCGAAGACATACCATGCCGTATCCACTGCATTAGGGGAAGACATATTTGGTTGAGTCCTGCAAAATATAGAATGCAGGCAGACATCATAAATATTTTAAATGGTAATTATTCTAGAAACAAAGCAGTACCATATACAACAGAACAAATATTATTCTTAATATGGGCAATGATTGTTGCTGAACCCATATAATATGGTAGGCAAAACATAACGATCAAGAACGCATCAAAAATCAAACATCCTTTTTCAAATATTTTTCCAACACATGAATGGTAATAATACTGATTTTAGGATACTTTCAAAGCACTGCATTTGCACAGCACGACATTGCTTGCAACTAACATCTAGCCACACAACAATGCTGTTTAGCCACTAATCCAATCCAATTCCTCCTTGTGCTTCAAAAATTCTTCCCATGAGTCTGATGTTATGTCCCACAGCATTCTTGCCATGAATTGTTGCTCTGGTGATAAGTCACGTGGCAGTTTATCAGGGTGAAGGAACACACGAACTTTACGAACTGCCTTTTTTAATTTGGTCTCATCGGCAGAATTCCCCATTGCAGCGCTAAGAATGAGCTCGTTTCGATTGATTGGTGTGAATTTTGAGAAATAATCATGGGCAGGCACACCAAATGCTGGAGGCATTGCAGTGTGTATTGAAGTGACAAGCTGATCAATGGGACGAAGAACATTGAGATTTGGTGGTAGAAGTGCCCAGTTAATAAGGATGCAACGTTTGATTTGGAGAGTAACTGCAGATTGTTCTTCGTCGCTCTTTTCCTCCATGTACTTTGCAGTAAATGCTGATGTGCCCTGCTCACCAGCACCTTGATGTTTTTGTTGTTGTTGTTGCTGCTGCTGCTGCTGCTGCTGCTGCGGTTGTTGTTGTTGTTGTTGTTGTTGCTGCTGCTGCTGCTGCTGCTGCTGCTGCTGCTGCTGCTGTTGAGGTTGAGGTTGTTGAGGTTGCTGCTGTTGATAAACACCACCTGAATGAGGCATGTTTTGGTTATAAAAGTGTTGATGCTGCTGTTGTTGTGGACCAGGGAAACCTTGATGTTGCTGGAAATGGGGGTGCTGTTGCTGCTGATGTTGTTGTTGCTGCTGCCATTGTTGATATTGTTGATGCTGCTGGGGTCCCCACTGTTGTTGGAAATTTCCTTGCCCCAAACCACCTGATGTTGGGGGAGGTTGATTTGCATTGTGGTAATGCTGTTGCTGTTGCTGAGGTTGTTGTTGCTGATACTGCTGTTGCTGCCGCCTCCATTCTTCCTCTTCCCGTTTCTTCCTCTCCTCAGCAGCCTGAAGCTCTTTTATTCTTCTCATGCGCTCCTCTTCTTGCTTGCGCTTTATTTCTGCAGCCTGCTGCTCTGCCATTCGTGACATGAGCTCTTCCTCTTGCTTCCTTTTGATTTCTGCTGCATGCTGCTCTGCCATTCTCTTGCGTTGTTCCTCCTCCTGTTGTCGGCGCTGTTCTGCAGCCAATTCTTCTGCCCTTCGAGATTCTGATTCTTCCCTTTGTCTTCGAAAATTTTCAGCAATGATTCGATCGTCGTTTTCCTTTCTTCTTCGAGCTTCTTCTTCCTCTGCTTTTGCCATTGCTTGTTCTTTCTCACTTTTTTCTGCAGCGGCACGTTCTGCAGCTCGCATCATCAGTTCTTGCTGCACATTATGTTTATTTGCATCCGCATTAGTTGCCGGAGGAGCAGATGCTGGCGGGGATTGGGTCCGGGCACTAGCTGCAATTCTCTCCAAGTCTTGTCGTTCCATCCCTCGAGTGTTATAACCTGCCCCATGGGCGATAGCACGAAGCTCAGCAATGGGTATCCGACCAGAACTGCGTTGCTGTTGCTCTGAAGAAGAAGGGCGACTTTCACCACTCTCACTTCCAGCTTGCGGTCCAGTTGTAGACGAGTTGCTACTACCACCCTGCTGTTTATTCCCTGCATCCCAATCATCTAAATTGTGCAACCCCATATCCTTGGCCGATGGTCCATTGCCCTGTGCCGAGCTAGATGGCGCCCCAGTCATACGAACTGCATTTTCCAAACTAGCATCCCTTGCACTTCTAAGAGTCAGCACCCAGCTTTGAGCACTTTGTTCATCTCGTGTACGAAAATAAAATTCTTCGGCAATATTGTAGACTTTCAAAGTAAACCGATGATCGCCATAAAGATCAACATAATTGACATCTTCGAGCCATTTCATGGGGATTTGATGCAATGCCTCAAGGCCTGTAACTTTGCCAGTTTGAACATTGATCACCTGGCGTTGAATCCATAGAGTAGTTTCTTCGCCAGGTCTGCGTCCTTCCACAAGAGAAGCAAGGACATCTTTCCAAACCACACGCATTTTTGATCGTCGCTGTTGATCAAGCCAACCATTGGCGATTAAATTCGAAGAAGGGTTGATGGGACGCTGAAAACAAGGCTTAGCTGGTTTGTCAGAATCATTTGCTGTTTTTGTTGTTGCATGCGATGGGACCGGTTGGGCTTGTTTTTGCTGTTGTTGCTGTTGACCAGCCGATTCCGGGACACTGCTGCCACCCGCCCCACTTCGCTTATCATTAGAAATATTTAAACTTTTGCGTTGTTTACACGCACACCCACGAGTGAAATGTTCATCGCACCACGCATATTCATCAGGTTCGTCACGTGCATCCTTGCTTTCTTTCCCGTGATCACCCAAAATGTCCGTGCCAATTTTTTCAATGCGTTTCCCGATACTTTTCAAGCTGAAGCCACCCTTACCGGTTCCACTTTTGGACAGGTTTTGATTGGCTTCCTTTCCAGACGCGGCGGCCGCAGCGGAAGAAAATTGTCCACCTGGGGCACCCACCCTTCCTGCAGCGGCCGCAGCACCACCCTTTGGAACACGACTCACACCTCCAGGACCATCGAGCACTGTATCAGGAACATCGTGAAACACAGATTTTTTCATCCCCGGTGGATCACGATCCTTCTCACCAGACTGCGTCTTTGTTGACTTTTGTTGTTGCGGCACCGACGCCGAAGCCTCTGGCGAATTCGACGAAATACCTCCATCGGCATATTCCCCTGCATAAGAGGTGAGGGCTCGCATCGTCTGGTAGAGAAGCGGGTGGAATTCTCTGCGTTCGACGATTTCGGCAGATTTGCGGAGCATAGCTGCAAGTTCGGCGGGGGGTATGCCTGGCGGCATACTATTTACGGTTGCCGCCATGGTGAGGCGGTATCGTAGATTTTATGATCTCGCACAACAAGCAAGCTACAAGATATTATGAGCGGCGGGACACAAAATATACAACGGACAACAACGAACAACGGAGCGGGCTGTGAACTGCTGTACGTAAGCAGATAGAGTGGCCGCTCTCTAGAAGATAGAATCGAGATTAGCCAGAGCGGTCCCCGCCCAGACAACATTCGTTTGGAATAGCTTGAATAATAATTTGATGTACATTTTTGGCGTAAGTATAAATCCATTGTTCTCTTTTTTACTTATGCCTAATGCCAAAAAACGTTGGTATCATCTACAATCTACAATACAAAACATACTCCTACTATGTTGTAGTACGATCCAAGTACGATAGGTACAACAATTTGTACGATCCCCTGGGATCTTCAAGAGTCGAGTCTTCAAGCTATCCACCTTGCAGATTTTTCACAAATCTTCAACAATGAAGGGGCCATCCTTCTTCCCCGCGGCAATCGCTCTGATTCAACTCTGCGTTCTATTCCTGATCAGAACCGATTCACAAAACACTTCCGTAAATGCCTTTACAATAAACCCTATCCAAAAGAATAGTGCCGCGACGAACAGGATTCCATCATCTAAACTCTTTGCAGCCATCACCGAGAAGGAAGCATCCGCCGCAATCGACAAGGTAGTTCAAGCCCTCCGAAAAGACAAGGCCGCCAATGAAGAATTGGGAAAATTGCAAAAAGTGAACAATGTCTTGGGATTCGGATCTCCCCGCAAAGGAGTGTTTGCAGTGCGATTCAACGCCTCGTTCAAAAAGGGGGGCATGGGTCGATCGGCCGTGCCTCTCCCTTTTGGGATTGGTCAATCGGATAAAGCGGAGGGGCGTGGGACAATGGTGGGACAAGTAAAGGCGACGGTGGATGCAACATCGGGGAAAGTTTTGGAGGCGAGCGTGTTTCGTGATTTGGGATATGGGAGATCTTTTAATTTGAAAGTTTGAGCAAACTTTCTTTGATGAGAAACAACCAGAAGGTTTTTGTTGTAGGCCAGAGCGAGAGCTAACTCGTCAATTAACCCGGATAGGTTTGAATGTGTTATTTGGACGTTTGAATTATTCAAAATGACTTGAGAAAATGAAAAAATGCCAATTGTCCTGCAATGAATTACTGTTGATGCAGCAGTTCACCTGCTCGCGACGGATCTACCACACACAGTATGGCCAACTAAGGGGACGAATTACAGGGTTATCGAAAAAAAACTATTGACGGCAATGCATGACCCGCTGCACAATAAAAATTCAAAATACAAACAAATCAAGAATATTTGAATGAAGACAGATATGGGCACTTATGATAACAATGCTAATCAATTATTATTTTACTTCAGGAGACAATAGTAAAGGATTAAAAACGCCACGGCATATTATACTTCCCCATCCTTCATATTATACATTATATTTATTGAAGAAAGATTTTCCAGTGCGCTCTTGAATCTGCCACCTTGCAACCTTCCGACTCGTCCTCTACTCGCACATCGTTCCTCTTATCCCATAACTCCTCTTCCTATCTCAAGGTATCCTCCATCGCCACTATCTTGTGCAGCAAATAATACTAACGAGGATCATGGCAATGTGGACTATGTTGTGGACTCGATGGAACATAAAAATTGGTTCAATAGTCACTCTCTTCACCCACTGAAGACTCGCTCACACCATTTTCCAGTGTGATATATTCAACAAAAAATTCCTCATCAAAGGTTGAAGTATCACCTCCACCATTTTCTGCGGACCAGTAGTATCCATGATAGTCAATCTGCTTGTTGTTACTTAGTCCAAAGGTGCTGAAAAAATAGTCTCTTGCTTTGGCATCTGCTTCATCCTCTGACGAAAATGCGGCAACGACCTCTGCATTGATTGTTTCGATTGGTTCACTCCAAGGCGCTCGATTCATATACATGCAGCACGTGGGAAGCTTTTTGTGGTTGATAAGGTAGACATAAATCATTCTTTGCTGTTTAGTCAAGACAAGAAATTATGTTCTCGTGTGAAGTAGTTGTATCGCATCATTCCATTTGGTCCAACCATCCATGGATGACAACAATTGAAAGATGTCTCCTTGATACTGATATCTTTTGACAGAATATAACCATTAACGATTCATCAGTATGTCATGCACCATCATTTTTTGTGGCATCAAGAGCACACGATGCCAACAATGCACAATTTGGCAATAGCACATGCATGTTCAAGAATTGTGGCGGATTGTATTGTATTTCACCACACAAAGATATTGTGATTAAGGATGAGATCTCACCATGATGGCCACTTTTAGATGGAATGTCATTGTTCCAAAAATATCATTGCGGCTAATATCAAAGTCACCAGCAGGCCATATTATACAAGAATGTAAACATCATTGTATTATTAAGAGATAACTTACAGACTAATGGAACTAATATCAACATCAAATAATATTCATATTATTTTTAATAACTATTTTCCTTCTAGAATTGAAGAGGCCAACACCATGCAACATCATATGTATCATGTCTCCTCTTTCTTTCCCTATCTCATAAAAATCCACAGCAAGTGTCCTGCATTGGTATACAGGATTGCAAGGCAATTCTCCCCAGTCACTTCATTCAAGCCGAACGGGTTGTTGGCAACCGGCTTTGCCTTTTTTGATAGGAATACAAAACCCGCACCAAGGGCAGCACTCGTCACCGGCCTCCCAACCACAAATAGTATTGTGATTACACCCTTATTTATCTTGTGCTTTTTTGGCAGATGCATCTCCAACAGTGACAATGTCTTCGAGAAACTTTTCATTGAGAGCAAACTGCCCTTGGCCTCAGAGATTTGCAGAGCAAGCACCAGCACCAGCACCAGCACCATGCTCTGCATCATGCATGACGACCTCATGCACCACTACACCCATGCCGTCCTGTCCACCGTGGATGCGTACTTCACCCCCATTTGCTGATGTCACTGACTGGACTGTCATAGCAATCACGATGTAAGATAGCTTTATCCTGTTTGAGTTGAGGAGAAAATGAGCAGATAGGAGAATTCTGATGTCTGTCATTTTGCAAGGCCAAGACAAAAAGCAGTGGTAAAAAGTTATGAGTGAAGATGAGGTCCAAACTCTAGCAATACAAAACTCAAATTCAATATAAAAGCCAAAATCATAAAGTAAAAATATCTCGCTTCTCTTCCCCAACAAAAGCTCTGCCGAACACCAAAACAATGTTGCTCATCCTTCAACACAAAATACAAACAGCGTTTCCCACAATGATGGCACGATGCAACAATGGAGAAGGGGGCAGTGCACACCAAATATTGAAGAATGGGAAAGTTGGTTCTGTTACTACATAATAACGAGAAGGGGCACTTTGGCTTGCAGCTATCCCAGCAATGTTGCGATCGATCTTGCCACTGTCACAATGGTGTCCCCGCACACAGCACCACAAGAAATAATCACTGTTGACATAGCATTGTCTGGCTTCAATCGCCACACAGGCAACCTCAGGCAACATATTCTGTCAACTGTGGAGACTTACTTATGCCAAACATGACACAACTCCTTCCTTTCCGAAAAAAGACTCAGATACATTGTTGGTATTAATAATTATTGGCATGGTATCGCCAAGCTGATGATGCAAACACTACAACCCAATACACACACCGGCATTCATGAAATACTACACGTGCTACACCATCCATTCATAACAACAATACCTCTGCTAGCAAAACTGTTTGCCAACTGACAATGACGCACCTACTATTTCAGGTAGATTGCTTGAGGATGCTGGTAAAATTTGCGGCAATAATATCTAGTTGGTTTCAATGTTTTGCTTTGTGCAAATCATGGAAGAGTAATAAATGAAAGTGAACTGGATTTTATCTACCTGTGTATCGGCGGTCCACAGTGATCGATCATTGCAATAGGGATCAGATTCTGAAACTGCATGGTAGTATTATGTATTCCGCCATGCTTCACCTACACAGTACCAAAATTGTACTGTTACGCACATGAATTATCCTGACAAAAAAGATACTGTCTCAAAAAAGATGAACTGGGTTGGCCAAAATCCAAATTATCCTTCCTACAACAATCATCATCACCATGGCTGAGAACGATAACAACCTCCCCCGGTAAATATTTGTAAACCAATTGTTAATTAAATTGACCTGCTAATAAAATCAAGACTAAACTTTTTGATGGGCGTGGATGGCTCCAAGGAGACTATCTATTCTTTCATCAGCAATGGTTTGACTCATTCTAAAATTGCGGCCATATATAAGACTTGAACCCCTAAAAGGTTTGCTGTAGATTTTTGTCTGTACGTCAGATCGAATGAAAAATAAGTCTCGCAGTTGAACTAAAATTGGACCATAGGTACTATTCCTATATTGTGAGGGTGTTTCATATGAACATCTGTCCAAAAATTACTTAGAGTTAGGGTTAACGTCAGAAAAAACTTTAATGCACTCCTTATACTAAATATTCAATTAACTGTATGA
>JALLAR010001219.1:0-19239 GCA_036939335.1 Conticribra guillardii
TGAAGAGAACTAATATTTGGGGGTTTTGTGGCAAGGGTAACCCTACAGTTACCCCTTGGAATCCCATAGCTGAAAGTATGACAAATCAACACATCAGTTGGTTTTGCGTTGTTTTTGTATCCTAAACCAAGTCATCCCTTTGTGCATCAAGGCTCATCATATCTTCCCTAAATGTGTAGACATATGTGGTTTCATCTTGGACAATATTAGTCCATCCACAAAAGAAGTGGCCACACCATTTTTCACTCTTGGAATCTCCTAGCTGAAAGGAGTATGACAATCAACACATCAGTTGGTTTATGTTGTTGTATCCTAGTAAACTAAGTCATCCCTTTACCTTTATGCATGCACCAGCAAGGCTCAACATATCTTCCCTCATGGTGTAGGCATGTGTGGTATCATCTTGAACAATGTTAGTCCATGATTGACAGTTGAAGTGGCCACACCGTTTTTCATTCTTGGAATATCCTCGCTGAAAGGAGTATGACAAATCAACACATAAGTATAAGTTGGTTTTGCATTATTTTTGTATCCCAAACCAACTAATACCTTTGTGCAGCATGGCTCAACATATCTTCCCTGAAGATGTAGGTATGTGTGGTGTCATCTTAGACAATTTTAGTCCATCCACAATTGGTGTAGCCACACCATTTTCACTCTTGGAATCTTCTTGCTGAAAGTATGGCAAATCAATGTTTCCACCAATTGACCTACCATCTTCAGGGAATTGGAAAAGGCTTGGAACAATGGCAAAAGATACAGAATTGCCAAATATCTTCAGCAATGCAGAGAAGGATGCATTTGTAGAGGGGGCACATAAAATGAGGGATTATTTGGAGAGTCAGGTGTGCAGGTGCCGGTGGTGTGATGGACCGGCATGAAAAGCTCCTACAGCCCATGGCAATTCACAAGTTGATGAACGTTTTGTAGATAGTAGTATTGAGCAATACTGGAATTACGAAGAAGAAGATGGTACAAAGGTACTGCAATGGTGTCAAGGTGTGGTGATTGCACTGTGACTGTGAACAAGTCAAACAAAGTTACAATTGCATGGAACCAGAAGCATCATTGTGATGGTTGTCTAACGATAACTGGAATAAGCATACCAAGATGGGTTGGAGTTTGGATTTTGGTGACTGTTAGTGTATTTAAATGCATCTTATAGCTAGCATGATCTGAGTGGAAGTGAGGAAGTGTTTACTGGGTTATTAGAGCTTGATAAGGCATGATAACTTGAAAGTTAGGAAATTGTATTGAATTCCTATGTTGCATGGGCTGTAGCAATGACAAAAACACAAATCATGAAAAAAATACACCAAACAGATTTTTTTTGAAAAAAGATACGGGTATTAGTAGCTCTACATATTTACTTCAGCCATTAGAAGTCATAACAAACATATATGGTGTTTGAAAAATTCAGATTGGACCCATGAGTCACGGTCACTGTCACTGTCACGGGGATGCTGTAGATTTGTTGCATTCTTCACTTGCAATTGTTTTTCATGGAAACAATCTTCTAGATCATTTTCAGATAGCTCCATTCAGTCATGAATACTCAGCTCAATGAGCTTGGCATGTTGGTGTGGTCAACCTTTCCATCATCATAGCTGAACCACAACCACAGAAAGAGAAGCAACACACTGATAGGGTAACCCATAACTCACTGTCAATAGTGTCATGTTCCTATTGTATACTATGTGCCCCTGTAAATCATAATCATTTCCTCCTGCCACCATGGGTTTTGGGAAACAATTTCAGTATCATTCCAGATCCAACATTGAACTATCTCAATGACAACCCATCATTGAGCATAAATCCTATAACTATAATCATATGGTATACTTGTATTTTCTTTAGTGGCATGTTACCCATCTTATGTCTTGGTAAAGGTGTGACCAATACTTTATCCAGCAAAATCCCAATTAGACCTAGATGGGGTCATTGGGAACACAAATGAAGAATGGAACTTTATGAGGATTAGGCAGGGAGGTAATGACATCTGATTGTTGGGGTTGAAGGGGGGAATGCTTGATAAATAATAATGGCAATGATGTTTTAAGGTACACCAAAATATTTGTGAAAGCTCAGTTGCTAATCCCTTTCCAAATTTATTAGCCATCATTTCATTAGTTTTATGAATCATGCCACCAAAATATTTTTGAAAGCTCAGTTGTTAATCCCTTTTCAAAATTATTAACCATCATTTCATTAGTTTTATGAATCGTGCCGAGCAATCAAAATGACATCTTCGTCTGTTCCATTCGCCCGCCATGACCTTTCAAACCTCGTTGGGGTGACATATTCCGACAGCCTCCAATTTCCTGGATTTTTAATAATCATGCAAAAGTTGTGTTTGTCGCTGCTATCACCTGGTGAATGATTTCGTGCATCGCGTATATTATTCTCATATTGGCTTATACCGCAGAGAATCACATAGTGTCCTGCATAGGATTTATCTATGGAAGCGGTTGATGCTGTGGTCATGTTTGAATCAGTACGATTGATATCATCCCCCCTCAGACATGAAAATGGGGACGCTGCAGAAATTGGATCAGTATCATCATCACCTGCCAGCATATTGTCATTGTTGCTCACACTACCCCCTGCTACTTCTATAGTATTTTTTCCATGATGCACTCCTCCTTTTAACACCCTATTATCCAATAAAACAATAGCAACAAACCCTCGTCTCGACACAAAATCTACCAACACCTTTAAACTTAAATGTGATAGTTGCATCAATGGCAATTCCTTTTGATGCGCGGTATCAAATAACTGCTTGACTCGAAGCTCGTCACAGGAAAATGCATCTTTGTAGTAGCCCAGCTTGTTGTACGATTCGTCCACTCCAAGTTTTGTTGAGCAAAATAAGTAAGAAGTAAAAGAGGCTGTTGTTGGCGATAATGGCAATAGTTGGTGGTGGCATGGTTGTTGGTTCGGATTGAAAAGTGTTTGAAAATCATCTTGCTCCGTTGACTTTGCCGGTTGGTTCGGAAATTTTGAATTTTCATCAACGTTGTCGTCCCCTTCGCGAGCTTTTAATGCGCTCCCTTCGCCTTGAAGAATATGATCTAGCAGCATCACCAAATCAATAGTCCATATGGATTCCGTCCCCACAAAGTCAAATATCCATCGCTTCTCAATGTGTAATGTGTCTTCGTCATTAGCCTTATCAACTTTGTTGTGGCACTCCTCATTTTCGAAATCATTCTGCCGTAGCCATTGGAGAATCATTTGGACGCATGCCAGCCCTAAATCATTCGGATTTGCGTGTTAGTGAAGTGATCCATGTAAACAAGTGATTTTTGTACTTCAAAATGGTTAGAATAATTAAAAGATTGGCGCTGCGACAAAAAGATGAATAACATACTCACCGCAATCCCATGTTTCAGTTTGACAAATGTGTTGTATGGGCGTAATCTCTCTTACTGGGAAAGAAACAGATCGATCTTTTTTGGTGTTGGATACTGATATTATTTCATCCTTTGCATTGTTATTTGCTCCAGCCGCACTATTCCCTCTAGCATGCCTTCTAGAATGGCATTCTTTGCACTCACAATTTTTGCCAAGCCTATCAAGGATACGATTCTGCAATTCCTTTTCCTCTGCCGTCATGGATTCCCACGGCATTGCATCATTATTGTCGCTATTATTTATGTCCCAGCTACTATCGGATGCCACAAAGTCATTTGTATATGCATTGTCATTGAGATTTTTCATATCGTCATCATCATTGTGAATATTATCCATGGTCGAGCAGCCATTCCGCATCAATCCCGAAGCGCTACCGCAGGTGGGTGTCACTCCTTCGCCCCATGATATAATTTCTTCTTGAAGGGTTTGTACCTTTCGTCGGATTGCATTTATGACACGCTTCATTTTATTATTTAGTAGACTATATATGAAAATTTAAATTTGGTGGGTGCAATGATGATGATGATGTGTTGTCAGTGAATGATATTATTATGAAGTTCTTGTTTGCACGTATTGTATATATTGGTGGGGTTGCATCAAGAGGTTGTGATTATACTTTGTAGATTGCATTGTATGTTGTGCGACAAGTTTCGTATGAGTCATCATTAATGTTTTTTGCTTTGTCCATTCAAGAGGCCATTGTTAAAAATAATGCAGACAATGAAACATCAATGGTTGGCGGTTGAGCAGCGCGAGATGTGCACGATGTTCGCTTGGCGATGTGTGGGACGTGTGGGATCTGTTGAATAAGAGGGCTCTGTTGTAGATGCCACTGGTCGTGACATTTACTACGGGATACTATGCATGGGCATCAGGCGGGATGGAGCGGGTGGAAACGATGCTTTCTTGGATGATGGAGCGAATACCATACAACATAATATTATGAATGATGAGATGTTGTATGTTGTATGATGATGTTGTGTTGAGTTTTGAGTGTTAGATGAAGTCGTGTTGCTTGTGTTGGTTCAACAAGGTTCAACGTAGTAATATCAATGCTACTGAATCCTACGCAGTATCCTACATACTAGTATTTGAAAGAAACTATTACACGAAGGTTGTCAAAAAATCAACGCCATGAAATAATTTCTCCTACTAGCAAGTACTACCTTTCGATCTCATTGAAAAAGGCACCGGTATTAAATTTCGAAATAGATTGTCGTATGTCCCTCCAGGTGGTCCGTACTGAGAGTTGTGGGATATTTAAATTTAAAATTCGAAATTGATTCCGGTACAATTTAAACTATAATTTGTAATCGATTAGCTTAAATAAACTAGCTTAATACTAACATGTATGTAGAATAAAAAGAATGATGGTCGACCATCATTCTTTTTGGACGATTCCTTTTTTATTTAGTATCGTAATGGCTACATACGGTGATTTTTGTCTGTGACCCTTTCAACGAAATCGAAAGGTAATACTAACTATCCAACAAACTCCAACAAACAACAAAGCAAGCGGAGTGAACCGACCCAAACAATGGCCGGAGAAGCATCATCTATTTGAAGAGACCCGCAATAAATACTTGCCATAATTATCTACACAATGGCCGACGATTCATCCGCAACACCGTCGGCTCTGCCACCAAACCACTCCCGCCAAAATTCATCCAATAATGGCAGCATCCTCTTCGCGGGTAGACCCAACCCCAACATTTTCCTAACGGGCGGTTACTCGACTCTCAACCAAAGCAGCAGCATCAGCAATCATCACGACAGCAGCGATAATAATATTATCAACTCTGATCCAATATCTGCACACAATAGCAACATTCATGTACAAAACTTACATCAACAATGTCTAACTTCCACGGAATTAATATTTAGCAATAAAACCACGTGGTTGTTAATTTTTGGACCATTGGCACTCATGGGGAAATCGGGTTTGTTGGGCGAGTCTACATGTTTTGTTTTGGCGGGTTTGGCGTTGATTCCTTTGGCAGAGGTGAGATATCATATATATTGTCTGTGGATATACTATGACCGTTTCGATTTTTGTGTTGTCATGAAACAGATGGTTGTTGCTTTTTGTTTAATCGTCATATTGTTGCAAATGATGAGGTGGGATACTCTCTTTTTTATTACTGCAATTATGTAGTGAAGAAAAATATGCATCTAATGATTATTATTTATTTGCTCCTATTCCTTTCACTACAATCATATTATTTCAAACAACCTTTCAGAGATTGTCCTTTGTCACAGAAGAAGTAGCCAGGCATACCAACCAAACCATAGGTGCCCTCCTTAATGCCACCTTTGGCAATGCTCCCGAACTCCTCATATCCAGTGCCGCACTGAAAGAAGGATTCTACCGCGTCGTACAACTCACATTGCTAGGCTCCATACTCACAAATTTACTATTTGTATTTGGATTATCCTGTTTAATCGGGGGATTGCGATTCCAAGTGCAAGAATTGCGCATGCCCAGTGGAAATGCATCAATAGGAATGCTCATGCTGGCGGTGGCAGGATTGGCACTGCCAGCGGCACTTGAATTGAGCAGTGAGATGGTAACGAACGAAAAGGAGCCGGAATATGTGGATAAGAATGGAGATGGGATCAGTGATCATAACGATGGACCTTCCTTGGCGATGGTGGGGTTTTCGAGGTTCAATGCCGCGATTATGGTGTCGGCGTATGTGATGTATTTGTTGTTTCAATTAGGAACTCATAAAGAAGAGTTTGAAGATTTGGAGGAGGACGACAAGGAGAAATTGGGCGATGATGTGGAGAACCAAGTGTCATCATTTCAACAGCAACAGCATGATTCCCGCGTAAAGTCGAAAGTAAAAGTACGAAAGAATAAATTCTGTCGACGTTTGCTCATGGGTTACATTGGGGATCATCGCGACGAGGAAGACATCGATAGCGCCGTGGGTTATGAAAGGGTTATGCCTCTATCCTCAAATCAGTCTCTTGCTGAAATAGAAATGTCATCTGGGATTGGTGTGAAGCAAGATGAACCGCAGCTGATTGATTCGGACTGTCAGTCGCTACCAGCATATCTGAGGGAAAAACCGTCTATGGGGAATCATAGTGCACTTCCGCAGAGCTCCTCGGACATTGGGCGTACTAGGGGTCTGCAAAAGAAATCTACAAATAATGACAATGATGAAGACACCGTGCACATGAGCAACGTAAGCAGTCGGAGACGAACAGGACGGTCTCCCTCCGTTGACGGAGTAGACTATACCCAATCATCTTTATTGTCAACTGGGCTCAGACCAAGTCCAATATCAGAAAAACGCAAATCAGTGTCTGGGAAAAGCCATTGTTCTGATGGATCAGAGGAGGAACCTTACGCAATTATACAATATGCATCTGGGGGTATAGAAGATGTAGAGGAACGTGAGTACTTCTAAATGCACAAAAAATGATTCCATCGCGTTTACATGACATATACTGTTTGTCCTTATACACTAATTGTTGCATCTGCTATCAATATGACATCGCGATCAGCTCACATGTCATTCAAGGCAGGATTAGTGTGGCTTTTTGTTATAACAATTTGCATCTCCGCAATGAGTGATATTTTAGTGGACACCATTGATGGATTCGCTTACCGATATGGGATCAGCGAAGTTTTTACCTCCCTTGTCATTCTCCCATATTTTTCTAACATTGCAGAACAAGTAAGCGCGGTAATTTTCGCATATAGAAATGAAATGGATCTATGTATTGGAATTACAGTTGGGAGCGCTGTTCAAATTGCATTATTTGTCCTTCCAGGGAGTGTTCTCATAGGTTGGGCTATGGATAGGTCAATGTCTCTGTTTTTCCGGGGGTTTGAGACGTGTTGTCTAATATTCGCTGTGACTTCTGTAGCAGCTGTAATGCAGGGGGGAACAACTACATATTTAACAGGAGGGTATCTGTTGGGGGTTTATTTTATGATTGCAGCTGGATTTTGGTTTCACGAACAAGAAAATTTATCCATCGATGGAGAGCTGACGAATGAGATAACAAATCTTCACAACCACAGCAGCTTTTGAATTGATCTCTTCGGAGTTGGGCATTTCATCAGCCGCTCCTGTTGTTCATAAACTCAAAGTAGGAATGCCAGACTGAAAAAAATAATCTTCAATCAGCACAGGTGTTTGTAGACATTAATCATTTAATATGTTGTGGGCATTCATTTGAAATCATTGGCGTTGTAGGTTGCAGCCTGTTGTAGCTCACATTGTTGGTGCTCGGAGAATGTACCTAGTCAGAGTGCTCTAGCCACTAGCCTCCTACCGTATGTCTGCTCCCACGAGCATTGTTGGGGTTCCAGATTCCATTTTTCTCCCAATCCGAGCATGCCAATCGATTTCTACTGAACAAATAACACTACACACAAGTTTGGAATTTTTTTACATGGTGTGGTTGTCATAATTGGCATAGAAAAGTGATGAATTATTAAAATTATTAACCCTAATTCAATTCATCAATGAAATGTGAGCATCGCAGGTCAGGCGTGCGTAGGAATTCATAAGTTTTGAAAACATTAAGATTAACCCTAAGTATTAGAAATATTTATTTCCCTCACTTTTTCTTTTTATCGACCTAATGCAAATCTAAAAACCAGCTAGCACCCTCAAATCGATACAAAATCAAAATTCCACCAGGACCAAAGCATTATTTATGCCTTAGATTCATTACCCTACTCGTGGGTCCAGACATACGGTACAGAACTTTTATCTTCTGAGTCAGTTGTGATCTAGGACTCATCCAGCCCCATTTCAGCATCAGACTGAGCTAGAGTAGATATTATTATTATTGTACTCGCTCTACATAGATAATGCCATTATTGGAAGGATAAGCCGGTGCGTGCATGCTTGTATTAGATATCAAACTCTAGAGAAACAATGTCATTTATTCTAGAAAGGATAATATCACTACACATAACTACAATAATGATAATGAGAGATCTCACTTATACTCATCATCAGAAGATTGCAAAAAGCAACAACTGTTTGCCCAGTGGAGTATTAGTTACAAAATTGCCACTTACTTCCTTGACACCCGCTAAGAGAAAAAATTGATTCCTGCGTAGACCATATGAGAAAATTACAATTTCACCACTACTACGTTGCAACCTTTGCTAAAGTTATGTCCAAAAAGGCTTAAGCCGCCAAGTTCGTTACACACCTGCTGATGTCAACCTTTCTGTGTATTATCATTTAATAGGTTCCAGTTCAGCCCTTCGGTCCACTGATCGTGGTGTTGTGCCGATGCCGACGTTGTTGTCACCATTATTATTGGTCGTTGGATGAGCTGCTTGGATATCGCGGAGGTAACGTCTTGAACGGTCCATGACAGCACTGCAATTGATATGGGCACAATTGCTATGGCTGCAGTTGCTAAGGATGATTTATTTTAATGTGTGATTTGTGCATGCTTTGGTAAAAACAATTAAAGGCACCTTAGTGAGTGTCAATTACAAAATTGCCACCAATTATTTTTCTTAGCGGGTGTCAAGGAAGTAAGTGGCAATTTTGTAATTAGTAGTGGAATTACATTTGAATATCTTTTCGGGTGGTGCGTATCTTTGTGTAGATATTGCAGATAGTATTGTACTTCTTGCTCTACATAGAGATACAATGTAGAGTAATTATTGGAAGGATACGCTGATACTGTGTGTGTATCTTTATGTAGATATGATATACAATGTCATTATTGGAGGGATACACCGGTGCATGAGCACGCATACATTTATGTAGGTACTCTAGGTACAATGTCATCATTGGAAGGATATAAGCGGGTACGTGCATGCCCATATCTTTATGTAGATACTCTAGAGATATAATGCCTTTATTGGAAGGATAATATCACCACACATCACCACAATATTCAATGTCATTTCGGAAGGATAAGCCATGCACATAATATCTTTATGTAGATACTCTCTAGGTACAATGTCATTATTGGAAGGATAACAAGCTGGTGCGTATGTGCCTCCTGCGTGTATCATTATGGAAATAATAAATACAATGTCAATATTGGAAGGATAATATCACCACACATCACCACAACCACAATAAGTGTGTGTGTGTGCGTATATCTTTATGTAGATACTCTACCGTAAAAGCCAGTTTCTAATGTGTGCTGGATTCTAATGCGCAGCCCAATTTTTTAGCTAATTCCAATGTACAACGGGAGCCACAAGTTCCACGTCCACGTGGATGTACAACGCCCGCGCATTAGAAACCGGCTTTTACAGTAGATACACTGTCATTATTACAATTACAAGGATAAAATGGTGCTTGCGTGTGCGTATCTTTTAGATAATATGTAAAATGTTATTATTGGGAGGATAAGCTGGTGCGTGCACGCACATATCTTTATGTAGATAGTCTAGATATAATGCCTTTATTGGAAGGATAATGTCACCACACATCACCACAAAAACAATAATGAGAGATCACTTGTCTTCATATCACAAAAAGAACAATTTTTGCCCAGTGGATTTACATCATAATAGCAATATGCTGCTGTGTTTACAACTTTAGTCTTCGTCTCATAAATTTATAATCTCGATCATCGCATCTCAAAATTGAAACCACCAACACTCATTTAAAATCAAGGTACTCTACTCCAACCTTTTGATTTTGACCGCCATGGTGATGGCGTCATCATCCGTTGTCTCCAGCGTCAATGCACATGATGTGAGTCAGATCACTCTAATGGCATTGTTGCTGTTGTTATTGTGTGCTTGCTGCATCAAGATGGCGCGATACACAATTCCATCGGCCGTTGGTCAGCTACATCGGAGCTAATACTTGGAAATTACGGTTTTTGTGTTGGAAATAGAAGAAATAATTGGTCAATACCAATACTCTCATCATCATCATCGTCATCTAGAGTCGATGTATTATCAGATACGACCAATGAAGTGTCACTTCGCTGCACCAACCAACAATAACAAGTCAATGATTGGTGCCTGCCTTCACAAGTCGCCACCAACACACAAGGCAACCATGAAATCACACCTTTCTCTCAAAAATCATGACACGTTTTGCTGTTGACTGAGTTAACTCAAATTATTTAATGCTATCACCATTCTTTGTTGTGGCACTTACTCAACTCACTTCATTGTTCAAATTGCAGGCATCTTTTCTGGCTGCTGCCCAAGATGGATATTGTGAGGCAGCTGCCAAAAACAAATATTGTAAAGATGTTTTTTGGTTTGGTACTGTGAATAGTAGTGAGGAGTGTTACTGGTCTGCAAAATTTCAGGGAAAGAAGTGGTTTCAAGCGAAACTAGAAAATGGTTATTATAGTTGTTTGTTACCAACACCTGATTCAGTGAATAATTTTGATGCAGATGGCAACTGCGTTAGGGGGGCATTAACTAACTATGGCAATGATAATGACAAGCAAGACTACTTCATCCGAGATTTCACATTGTGACCTCATGGTTATGGATATTCATGCTATGAGGATGGTAGTCTCAAGAAGTATCTCCCCCCTCCACCTCCACCAGCCGCTCCACCAATTTCTCCACCAGCAACACATATCAGGTGTAACATGCTTACCCACGAGCGGTGCTTTGATGTTAACGGGATTACAGTGGTATGTGTTCCACGGGTCAAGCTGCCCTGCCCTTGGAATAGAAATGAAAGACAATTTTGTTTCTGACAAGAAGCATGGTCTGGATAAGAGGATGGTGCAAAAAGAGACAAAATGCTTCCTTCGTGCCATGAAAGGATCATTTGAGAATGAATAGCTAGTATTCAATTGGGTCAAGGGATGGAAAATAGTTGTTGTTAGTCAAGACAAGAAGATTTAGCTTACTCCCAGTCAGTAGATAGGTAAAGCTAGATGAATAAAAATTGTAACAGAAATAAGTGTAACAGCTTAGAATGAAATAAACAGTAAAAGTTGTTGAATTTTTTGTTCAGTGCTTTTACTAAAAAAGGAAAAATGAAATTAACCCCGAATTAAAATTAATATGTTTTGCACATTCATTTGAACTCCCTGGTGTTTTGTAGCACACTAACAATCTCAGAAAATGTGGTCAAACTTCAATAATTGTTTTCAATAATACAAATAAGATTATAAAAGCATATACAATATAATTGTATCTAAAGGTCACTGGAAGATTAGGCATCGTCCTTTGCAGCTACTCCATTTTCAGGCTCAGCAGGAGGAACAACAACATCCAACTCTCCTCTCTCTCTCACCAAAGCCTCCAGACCAGCAAGTTGAGATTCAAGAAATCGCGAGTGTTCGTCAAGTCGTTCTCTCATGCGAATGAGGTGATCGACTTTTCCTCGCGATGCATAGTCCTGTAAAAGAAAGTGCAATCACAATTTTGTTGATTCGCAACCAATTTTAGAAACATAAAAGATTTTTCCAAGGCGGCGATGCAAATAAACTGACAAGACTTACCATCAATATATCGAAGTACCTTTGATCAATAATATTTGATCCAAATTTCCTCGAAATTTGCATACATTCGCGAGCACCAGGCTTTCTCCGTGGGTTTTTCCCGGACGACACCGAAGATGCAGCTGCATATGAAGCTGAGGGAGTGTATGTCATGTCTGGTGACACAAACCCATGATAACTAGCAACAGATGAGAGACTAGTTCTTGCCGCAGGTTTTGAATCTTCTAAAACACCTCGTCGTGGTGTTTGATCTGATCTTCTTCCAGACTCTTCATTGCTCCCAACTGCCCCGCTACCACTTGCTGCATCATCATCTTCGTCGTTTCTAGATCTCTTTGTGTCGCGAAGACGGAACGCCAATCCGCCCACCTCATCATGGAAAGTGGTTCTTTGAATTTTCCTTCCACTTCGACTTCGCTGCTCTGATGTCCAAACGTCGGACATATCCCAATCCTCTACCTTTTGCTCTTGCTTTTCGAGAGATTTCCGTGGAATGGGATCTCTCCCATCTTTTCGCGGCCTGCCTCTGCCTCTCTTAACTGGCTGTGCGTCTTGTTCTGACTGGGATGCAGCATCGGATGCAACGCTAGAAGGCGCGACTGCCTGAGTAGCCGCTTTGCGTACAGGGGATTTGGAAGACTTCCTACGTGCTTGTGCAGCAGCTTCCACAGCTGCCTTTGCTGCCGCTGCTTCTTTCGCTGCCGCTGCCCTTTCTAATTTCCTTTTCTCAGCTTGCTCTTTCGCTGCAATATCTGACAGTCTTTTCTTTTCTTCTGCCTTTTCTCTCCTCTTCTCTGCTGCAATCCTCTTCTTCTCATCTTCTATTTTTTTCTAGCAAAGTGTTGCATCATTATGGAATAAATTGAATGCATTAGCAACGACAGACATATGCGCAAAGAGTACTAAAAAAATAAATCATAATAGAACACACCTTCTCCTCATCTGCCTTTCTCTTCGCCTCGTTTGCCTTCTTTCTAGCTTCGGCAGCTTTCTTCTTCTTTTCATCCTCAATGCAGGCAGGGCAAAACCACTCTGCATCCGGTATTTCCAACAATGGCGGATTGAGGCAAAATGTGTGATACTCAGAGTCACACTTGTCACACAGAATGGTCTTATCCTTTCCAAATTTATTGAAGCAGATGCGGCAAGGACAGTAGCAGCAAACTTTAATTTTGGGAATATCCAGACATACAGAACAATCGAAGAGAGTTCCAGGTAAACGATTCAAAATACCAATTCCTTGGACATGGTCGGGCATCTCTTTCTCTGTTGATGCAGTCAAAGTGGTTTGAGCGAAATAATGTTTAGTCAACAAGCAAAAAGGTTTTTCAACAAATTTGATCATGAAAAAGTGTTAAAGCCAAACGTCATTGAAATGATCACACTCCATCCTTGTGACAGCGTAGATCTTAATAACATCATGATCAACAGCATCAACAAACATCAATAACTTACTAACGACCTTCTTTTTCGGCGCCTTTTTCTTCTTCCCGCCCTTTTTACCCTTCTTCTTTTTCGTACCACCACCCTTTTCCTTCTTCTTTTTCTTCTTTTTCGAAGACGACTTTTGCATGGAAGCCGTCGCCAATTGCTTTGACTTTTCCTCCGACAAAGTTGCAATTGTCTTGAGCTCTTCCTTGACCGCAGAGGCAGACACTCCACCGCCACCATCTTCGCCATCTTCCTTCTTTACCGGAGTGTTTGTACCATTTGTGCCTTCTGACCTCCACCCCGAATCAGGACCCAATTGTGGATTGAATATAGTAGGTTTTTTACGTGAGCGTTGAATACGACCCGTGTTGGAGTAGACAACATCATGTTCATCATGCTGTAGGAATTTAGGGGAGCTGAGATCGTCTTTGGTTTTGGAATCTTCGGCTGCTGGATTTTGTTGTTCGCCATTGGTTTTTGCTCCATCTGCATCAGCAGCAGTAGCGGCAGCATTCGATGGGTCTGTGGTTGTTGCTGGTGTTGGTGTTGTTGCAGATGACGTCACACCTTCGGCAACTGCAGATTCCACAGCCACTACATTATCATCTCCTCCTTTCCCTTCCGCCCCTTCTGCTGCCGGTGTTGTTGTTGCTGCACCCATCTCCTCTTCCATCTCGACATCCCCTCCCACCCCCTCATCCTCCTCTCTCGCACCACCACCACCACCACCACCCTCCTTTGCATCCTTCAAATCCTTCCTCAACTTCTCCATCTCCCTCACGGCCTTGCTCGCATTCCTCCTCTCCCTCCCCTCCCTCTTCCCACCCATAATCCCCGCAGCAATGCAATAGGCACATTTCCAATCATCGGGCGGCATCTTGGTCAATTTTGGACGAGCGCAATTCAAATGAAAGACGAGGTTGCATGTGGCACAGCAGAGCAGTTCGCCGGGGAGGTTGCACACTTCGCATAGATCATTGTGCTGGTCGAAAAAGTCTTGGTCGTTTTTGAATTTGGGGATTATGCTGTTTTTGTGGGTGGTTTTAGTTTTTCGCGTGGTGGAATGGGAGTGGGAGGAGGCGGTGGAGGAGGATGGGTCTGTCTTTTTGGTGGTGGCGGAGGATTCGGATTGTTTTTGCTGTTGTTTGGTTGTGGATGTTATTTTTCTCTTTGCAGAGGATCGCGTTTCTGTGGAAGGAGGTGGGGATGATGTGGGAGGTGCAACTGATGGTGATTTTGCGGGTGTCTTTTTAGGAGTGGGTTCCACAGCCGTAGTACTACCACTGCTGCTATTTGCCTTCTTTTCCACTTTCACCGCTGTTGCAGCCACCGCCACCGCCTCCTCTTCCGCATCACTCTCCTCCTCCTCCTCCTCGCTGCTATCCTCCCCCTCGCTCGAATCCTCCTTCTCTTCTTCTTCTTCTTCCACCACTTCCTCCTCCTCGTCTCCCCCCTCCTCCTCCTCCTCCTCGCTCGAAGAATCGTCCTCCCGATCCATCTCCTTCTTCCCCACAAACCTCCCCATATCATCCCTCACCAACAACGGCTGCTGCGCCCCTCCCTCTCCCACCGGTGTCCCGTCCACATTAATCCACATTCCCGTCTCGGGATCAATGGGCAGCTGACTTTCCATTTCCTCCTGCTGCTCGTCCAGTAATTCGAGCACGTGGCGGAGAAAGGCGACGCATTCGGCGCGGCCCCGACGGCCGGAGCGACCGCCGCCGATGGTGTGGCGCATGCGGTCCATTGCGGCGGTGAGGAATTTGCGACGGGCGTTGAAGGTTAGGAGTTTCTTTGGGAGTTTTTCTGTGGATGGGGGATATTTGCTATTCTTCTTGGTTGTTGTGTTTGTGTTTGTGTTTGTTGTTTTTACTTCTTTGGCTGTGCTGTTGTGATTATTGTCGGCAGCTTCGTTCGCGCCACCGGCACCGTCGACATTAATTACCTGCCCTTCGTAAGACAATGCCGGATGCGGCGAATAATCCGCATATCCCATACGACCCAAACTATCGAGGAGGCTGTAGGCTCGATCGTCCCAGACGTCGCGGACGAAGGGAGGCCATACGGGTGGGAGGGGGATTCCGCCTCCGGAGGGTGTGGCGGGGGATTTGGGCATGGTGATATAATATATGGCAGATTGAGGGAGTGAGCCAGCGAGGGAGCGAGGTTTGGATGGAGGAAGGTCGATTGGTTTATGGATGGAGGTTGCGTTGATGGGCGTCGGTCGTGCTCGGCTCTGTCTCGTGTCTCGTGTCTCGTGTTTGATGAGTTAATTTTTCTGCAAGAGATTTTTGTCTTCTTTTTATGCCTGCGCGCTGCGCGCTCTATGGGAATGCCGAAAAAAGATATTCTAGACGTCCAAGGTAAAGCATATTATTTTAGTTATTAGATACCCATGACTGTTTAATGTCATTCGTTTTAAGAGGACTTAATTGAAGATGAAGCCACGAGACTTTTTTTTTCACTCCTCCATTGTTCCTCCCCAACAAAGAACAACAACAACCCCCCCGGATTGTTTCATTCCAATCGCACCACAACAAAGCAAGCTTGGTAACGCAATAATAATTCTAAATCAATCAAACAATCAAGCAACACCATCAAAAATAATAACCAAAACAATGTCCCTCCTGAAACACAAACGAAGCATCGACGACATCTGGCCCATGTACAACAAAACCGTCCTCGTCCGCGTCGACTTCAATGTACCCATCCAAAACGGCATCATCGTCAAAGGAAAAGATGCCCGCATTAAATCCACCTTGCCCACACTTCGACGCATTATTGATCAGGGGGGCAAGGCGGTGCTCATGTCGCATTTGGGGAGGCCTACGGGGCACAGTCACGAGGCATTAAGTGGTAGTAGTCATGATACCGTGAATGGCAACAACAAGAGGGAACGATATTTGAAAATTTGGGAAATGGAAGCGGGCAGAGGACAAACCACATTTTTTGCCATGTGTTCGACAGAGGAAAAAAAGAGGATATTGAGCTGGTCGTCGGTGGCGGAGCAGGGAATGTCATTAGTAGTACCATCATCGGGTACTAGTGGGGAAGAAGAGGAAGAAGAAGTAGGGGCTCCCACGGGAAAGACGGATTTATTTTCATCCCTATCCAACGAGGAAAAGACGAAGTTGCTAAAGCGATTTCTATTGGTGGATTGCAATTATGGGACTAATAAGTATGGTAGAAATGCGAATTTCCCTCAATTGAGACAATATCATGGATTTGAGGAGGAATTGTCTTTGAAACCTGTGGCGGTTCGTCTTGAGGAATTATTGAATGAAGACATTATTGCTGGTGGTGGTGCTGCTAATAATGGTTCGTCTGACAACAGCAACAGTAACAGTAACGACGATAACAACAACAACAACAACAACAAGTCGGTAGAATCCAAACGTGTGGTGGTCAAATTTGCACGAGATTGCATGAATGCCGAAAGTTTGGTGGCGAGTCTAAAACCGGGCCAAGTGCTATTGCTGGAAAATGTGCGTTTTTATAGGGATGAGAATTCTTGTGTGGAATCGGAGCGTTTGGCCATGGCACGTCATATTGCGTCCTATGGGGATTATTTTGTCAGTGATGCGTTTGGAACGAGTCATAGAAAGTCGGCGACTATGGTGGGAATACCGAAGGTGATGGGTCATGGATGCTGTGGGTATTTGATGAGGAGGGAGATTGAGGCGTTTGCGGATGTGCTTGGTGATCCGCCACGACCGAGTGAGTTATGTTTGTTATTATTTTGTGTGTGTCTATTATTCTTATTTCGGACGTGTTTATTATTATTATTATTTCTGATCCAATATTTTTTTTCAACTCTATAATTTGCATTTTATTGGGATGCGTGTGCCATTTTCATCTATCCAGTGGTGGCAATCGTCGGTGGTGCCAAAGTATCCGACAAAATATTATTACTGGAGCACATCTTACAACAAATTGATAGTTTGGTGATTGGCGGAGCAATGTCATACCCATTTCTGAAAGCCCAGGGCTACCAAATATCAAATTCATTCCACGAATCTGGACAATCATTTGTTGACAAGAATGGCGAGACGAAAGATATCGATACACTGGCAAAGGATTTTCTAGCCAAAGCAAGGGCTTGTAATGTAGAGGTGCTGCTTCCCGTGGATCACATTTGTCATACATCCTGCGATGCCACAGATTCGCCCTTTGTCACGGAAAATGAAAATGTTCCCAAGGGATACATGGCACTTGATATTGGACCGAGAACCATTGAACTTTACAAAAATTGCATTGATGAGAGTCGGACGGCGGTTTGGAATGGGCCAATGGGTGTGTTTGAGATACCAACCTATGCCACAGGTTCGTTTTCGATTGCGAAAGCTATGGGGGATGGGACACAAGAGAGAGGGTTGCTTAGTATTATTGGTGGAGGGTCTTCTGCCAGTGCTGCAGAGGCATGTGGTCATAGTGGACGGGTGTCTCATGTGTCATCTTGGGGTGGGGCGTCGTTGGATTTGTTAGAAGGGAAAGTGCTACCAGGAATAAATGTTTTGGATGATTTAGAGTAATGCAATTTTATGTCCAAGTTGGTTAACATAGGCTACCAAATCTTACATCACAAGCTATCAGAAGGTAGGAGATTAATGTGATGATAACATCAAAGAAAATACTGAAACATTTTTTTTTAACTCTAGGAACTACTTAATGTGTTTTATGTTTTAATTGGTAGTAGAGATGATGTAATGCAGGTATCCATTCTTTGTGCAGTCTTATATCAAGGGCATCCTAGATGTTTTCTTCATTTTCATTTCTCGCTGTCGCAGGAAATATTGCTCAATTCTACCAGTTCATATTGCCATTCCTCATCAAAATAGAAATCCGTCGCACAAATAATGGAGAATTGGTGTTTTTATGGTGTAGGATACAATACCCGTTCTAGAAATTCGGCCATAAGCTCAATCTCGTCTGGGTCAGATTGATGCCCCATTGGATAAGATTTGTGTGTAATATCAACCCCTTGTTTTTTAAGAATATCAACACCATGTGCCTGCTGTTCAAACAAAACTTTGTCGTCATACTGCCCATGTGCCCAAAAAAGTGGAGTGCTCTTCGCCACTTCGTCAGTAATACTAAGCTCATCCTTTAGTGTTAGCCATCCGCTCAAACACACACATCCAGCGAATGGAACCTTTCCGTCCTTTCGGCTATTCAGACCAAGTGTATTGGACAGAGTAGTGGGACAAAAAAAGTCAGAATGATCATGATTAAATAGAAAATAATCCAAAGAAAAAATCAAAAAACTAGCCTCACCGATGGTAAGCCGCCAATAAGGCAATAGCAGCACCTTGAGAAAACCCTCCCACAACCACACGTGACGGTGGGATCCCCAACTCACTTTCTAAGCGTTCTATAGTTTCCTCGATCTGTTCCACCGCTGCAAGCTTCCCTTCACGATCGTCTTTGGCACTGATTCCGATGGGCCAGTCGTATAGGTCGAACCATCCGGGCATCTCCATTCCCCCATTGATTGTGAGTCCAATTGTGGGCGCAGGAGGAAATATGTAGTGAACATCTCTGCCAAGATTAGGACGAATTGATGGGAGGGTGCGTTGGAGTGATGACCATCCCGCTGGCGAATCACCTAAATCCATAAACCAGAAAATAGTAAAGTCGATTCTAGTTAGAAAATGAGTTGGTGAGTGTTCTGCATAGAACCAACGATTGCAATCATAACAATTATTTGTAATACACTGAAAAAGGCTTTATACTCACCGAGTCCATGCAGAAAAACAATGGCGGATTGGGTGTTGCATTCCTGGTCGTCGAGGGGAGTGTTTGCGGACGTGGACATGGCGATAGAGAATACTGATCGTGGGGCTGTGCGAAAAAAAGACGGTGCCACTGCAGAAAGGAGGAATGGCTTGATTATCATGGCTCTACGTTTGTTCTGATACGTTCTGAGAAAAAGTTTGTGATGTGATTGATGCCTGATGTGCCATC
>JALLAR010001220.1:0-10434 GCA_036939335.1 Conticribra guillardii
GTGTGTGTGTGTGTGTGTGTGTGTGTGTGTGTGTGTGTGTGTGTGTGTGTGTGTCTTGCATACCAGTCTTACGGGGGTTCACGTAATGATGCGATATCAATCGCAAAGCTACTACCCCCCACACAGCGACGTCACGCGGGAACCCTACAATTTCCTGCATGACGAGTGCAAAGTGGCCATAAAGGCGTAAATTATACTAGAAAACCTTGAATCCCCTATATCTTGTGAAATAATTCAAGAAATATCATAATGTGGTATTCTAAAATATTCTACTCAATGAGAGCTATTATTTTTTCAACACATGACTAGTTATTTTGTGTGTTTTATTCGTTTTATTCTGTCCACTTCGCAAAAGCTAGCCAAAACCTACATGTATTTTTTCACGTGCAACGAGGTGTTTTACTAGGTGAAAGCCAAAACACCAAATGGATCATCAGATTATTGGATGAACAACTTTTGGCCAAAATTTTATAATGCAAATAACTTTTTCAAAAGTACAAAATTTCAAAAATATTTTTTTACCATCAGATAGCCCTAGTTGAGATCTATCTAAATAACCACTTTTCGTGACCAAATGTCAAAAGTTGAAGTCTCTAGATTTTTAAGTGACTTTAAGGCCAAACAGTCAGATCTACTCTGGAGCTCTCCTTCACTACATGAAGCTCGAATATCACCACATGATGTTGTTATCTACCTGCTACATACCTGCTACTAGTAGCAGTTTTTTGTAAACCTTGCCCAAATAAAAAATCATTATTCATTAATTTTTGTGTTCATGGGGGTACGGAGTTAGCACTACTAAGATGTGAGGGAGATCTGAGATTTCTTGTCTAAATTTTCAAAATCTCTATCGGATCATGATGTCTCTAATCTCTAATCTCATATTATGCACTATCCCATTTTCCGCTTTGTGTCATACATACTAATAGAGTCCTAGGTAGATACTATCGTAGGCATCTACCTAGAGAGACGAATATTGACATCAATTTTGGGCGGTCTAGATTTTTCGTTGCGCAAAATCATGCGAATTCGTGATGGGGAAAGAAAAGAGATTTTTAACCATCTATTCGCAATTACATATGCCCTTTTTTGGACCCTAAAGGTAGGATTTCAATGTATTATTAGATCCTCTGTAAGAATGATATCGTACGCATTTTTATTTGAAAAAGGACCGAGAAAGATTGGCCGTTCGTCATTCTTGGTCATCATTCCCATGCATTGTGTCATTTCCACCCCAACAAATAATTGCATCACCATCAAAACTTCAAACATTACTTATCAATTATCACCGCGTGGCGGGCGCCGGGCGCGGCGGCGCGAGCATCGTTTTGATTGATGTGGCGCCGGCGAAATTCAATTCAGATATCCCCACATTTAATAGGAGTACATCATAATCATTGCACCAATCCACACACAATGGTGATATGAAACCATGGGTTTCAAACTCCCCAAAAATCTCCTAAAGGTTCTTTTCCCCAAGAAGAAGAAATCTTCCACTAACGACCACCGCTCCTCTAAACCCAAATCCAACAAAAGCTACAACGAACTCGTTCCCGAGACGCCTCTAAAGTCCATTCCCGAAGATGACGACGACCGCGAACAGAAACAACACCTTCTCGAAGTGTCGCCCGCGGACTCCACCCCTGGGACTGTCGTTTCTTCCTTTAGCTATAGCGATGAAACAACGCCGTCGTCGTCTCCTTCGTCGGTTGCTGTGGACAAATGCGTAGGCGAGGATGTGGAGGGACATATTTTGACTATATCCTTGCAATGCAATTCTTTCGACATTAATGAAGCCGAGGAAGACTATCCGACGCCGCCGTCGTCGTCTCCTTCTTCGGCTGCTTTGGACAAGTGCGTAGGCGAGGACGCGGAGGGGCATATCTTGACTGTATCCTTGCAATGCGATTCCTTCGACATTGGCGAAGCCGAGGAAGACACCTCCTCGGCCATCACTGCCGGCGGCAATGACAGCTCGTCTCCGCCTGCCCCTGCGCAAGATAAAATCAACGAAGAAGAGACGGTGAAATTAGAGGAACCGAAAAAAACCGAATCAATTCCATCGAATCACGACAACGTCGAAGAAGAGACATCGGAACCAGTCTCTGCAGACTGTCCAGACGCTGCCACAGAAAACAATGCCGAGAACATCGAACCCCCCATCGAGCCTCCTTTGTACATCTACCCCCCTGTCAAACTTACCGCCACAATCGCCACTCAAACAGATCCAAACGAGCTCAAGGAAGAAGAAGACGAAGACACCAAAAAGTACATTGGAGTGGCACGCATGCGTCGCAAGATGCTCAAAGAGCAACAAGCACGGCGTAAAAAGAATAATGTCAAGGATGATGTGCCGCCAACGCCCCCAGTACCGCCTTCGCCGCCACCAGTGACTGAGCCAGCCAGTGATGTTGTCAAGGATGTGGATGAGACCAAAAGTTTCAAGACCATTGTCTTTTATGAGAACTCGCCTCAAAAGCCATCGAAGCTTTTCGAGGGGGATTCTCCTCCATCGTCTCCCAAGAAGGAGGTCGCTGAAGTGCAAGTAGAGGAAAGTGTCGAGCAGCTGCCAATTATGGACGAAGAGGCAAAAGAACTCGCATCTGCGTTGAAGGAATTGATTGACGGGGATGGATTTCCAGTGGCCCAAGACAAGCAAGCAAGTGACCCAGCAACAACAACAGCGGGGGATAGTGGCGATAACAACAGCACCATCCAATTTTTTATTCTACTTCTTTGTCCTAAAAGTCGCATCTTTGAACTGATTGAAATCACTGATGCACCAAAGAATTCCACCATTAGGGATGTCCTCCACCGCATCCCAGCAAAAGTCACTGACGAGCGACTATTGGAGAAACACTTTACTGGCTTTTGTCGGCCGACCGATCGCACTGAATTTATGAACCCCGAAGCCCTCGCTTTCCAAACGGGAGATGAACAGGATGATTGGATTGCCACTGACTCTATTCGCGATGATGATGTTCTGGTTGCAATCTTGAAAGGACACAGTGGATATGAAATGAGCAAGATCTCCAAACCTATTTTGAGGAACTCCAAGTTTAAGGATATGATTCGTCGGCGTCGTCGTTCCAATCACCAGAGGTCGAGGAAACGAAGCAATTCCATTACTTCCTCGTGTTCGCGCACATTGACTCAGGAATTGAAGGATTGCGATGACGTTAGTTTTATGGGGGAAATGTCAATTAGGAGCTCAAAGTCAAAATCAAATAAGAGTGTCGGTTCAAAAAGAAGTGTCACTAGTCGCAATGTTGAGAAGGAAGAGGAATACTCTTCCCTGTGCAAGAAGTTGGAGGATCTATCAAAGAAACTCAATAAGGTGGACGATGAAATGATGCTAGAGGAAAACCCATCTGGAGGTAGCGCTATCACGAAAGATACTTCTCTTGAGGAGCAAGCACTGGATGCTGGCGAAAATTACAGCATGTCTCCCTCAATGGTGGCATTTGAACTTGCCCAGAATATTGAGGAAATTTTTGCAGGTCATGATGTTGAAATTCTTGCTGTTGATGCAGATGGGGGAGAGGAGGAAACAGATGACGATACTTTCATGTCTGCCAGATCAAGGCGATCCGTGCGTTCATTGGTTCTGGGATTTGATTCAAAGCCACCACTTCTTGGCGACAAACCGTTTGAAATCACTACGAAGAAGAGGCCACCGAGAAAATCAAGGAGAAGTCAATTTGATTCGCATGATGACAATGCCCTTGCTTTGCAGATTGAAGCGATGGCGGCGGAGGCAGATGCTGCTTTTGAGAGGAGACACATTAAGGAACCGATCATTGCAACTGATACTGGTGCTGCCATTGTGATGCCCACATTCGGTTTAGTGGATGAATCCACTGGTGAAAATAACGGCATTGTATCACAAGTTGAAGCATTGGCAATTCAGGCAGACACAGAATACATCAAGGATGACGAGGCTGTGGCTTCTGTCGATGGTGAAAATGACACCAGCATTGATTTGTCGAAAGCAATGGCAATGGGAGAAATTGAGGACGTATCAAACTACTCTAAAAGCCAGAAAGAAGCCCTGTCAAGAAATTTTCTCAATACAAGTACAAACATGGTGTCAACATTGGTGGCTGCAAGCCAGGGACGAGTCAATGAGGTGCATGTGTTGCAATACCTTGGCGTCACAATTGTTTGCATTGCGGCTAATATGGTGCAACAAACTCGCCAAGCTGGATCTCCAACAGCTCCATTTGGCGCAAAGGAAGTATTTCAATCTGCCATGTTTTTAGCCTTCATGGTGAATGGGCAAAGATACCTCGCCAGAGTCACAAAGAAAGACAAAAAGGATGTTTTTGTTTAAATCAATAATCGTAAACATAATTTTATGTAAATGTTACACAGTTCAATTATTATTACAATACTACTACCAACTGCAGAAGAGATTTTCTTCGTAGAATTCTTGGCCTTGTGCTCTGCATTTCTTCTCAGGGCGGAAAGTAGAGCTACAGATTGATTGATTTTAATTTTCTTTCGCAATAATAACACTATTATCTTCAACCAGGTTCTGTGTTACACGAATTAGTCATATCATGCCGAACACAATTTGTCAAGAGAATGTGAAACCTTTTAGACGAAGTATCTCTTCAGCAAGATCCAAGTGTCCTCTGTTGCAAGTTCCATAACAAGTGATTTCACGGACTCAATTTCGTCAGGCTCAAAACGATCGATATACCCTCCTCTTCCAACCTTAAACTTCTCTATGTGGTGTGTGATGTTTAATCCCAAAAATTCTAATAGGCCATTAGTAGTTTTCTTGTGATCAATGCCATAGTCCTCATAGTGCAACACCATCGTTTCAATGTCCATTTTATTTGTTGTGTGTACTGCATGATTATGCCATTGTATGTATCTTATGAAATCTGATACGCAGGGGACGTTCTGATACTCAACAAACAAATTGCGGCCACTGTTTCCGATAATGACATCTTTTTCCTGAGATTGAAATTTATTGTTGACGTAACTACAGAATTCCTGAAATCCAGTTTTTGTATTTGGGTATGACGAGAGCCAATCTTCATCAGCACGACCTTTCATTTGATTCCTTTTCAAATGAAATCTAGACACCACATTGTCAAAAGGATTTCGAATCAAATGAACTGCCTTTGAAACAATCGAAGGATCGTAAATTGCCTTCTTTTTCTTTGAATCTTCTTTGTAGTCACTCTGTAAGCAATCTGCTTCAAACTCTTCTTGCGTCTGCAAGTAATGTTTGGGAGGACAACCGAAGCATGTTCCACCACAATGTGTCTTTGTCAAGATGTAACTCTCTCCACGAGGCATTTTGTTGCGTTCAATTTTTGGGTCAGTAATGAAAGGACCAATCGGGCTCCATTCAAATAAAGGGGTGCTATTGCCATGATTGTCGAGATTGCTGTAACCATAATTCGACGCTGTCACTGTCAAGGTTGCCCTACGCACAAGCGTTCCTGTGTAGGATGTTCCAGAATTCGGAAAGGACATTAACCATGCTACTTTTGGCCATTGGTCGGCAGTGTCTGGTCGTGTGTAGTTGTATCTCGGAATTGTTGCTTTCTTAGGAGCCATTTCGATTGCTGCGGCTGTAGGACGACTTGTTTGCTTCGCACGAAAAGATACATTCATAATATTTTGAACACGGAAGATAGCAGACCAATTCATAAGTGCTGCCGCTATGACGAACAGTATCATCCGGTTCCAGCCCGTGAGAAAGGAAGTCCGTTTTGATGCGTTGCGTTCATCGGATACCATGGCAGGAATGTTGTCATTTGATATTGCGATTCTGAAAACGACTTGAGAGCCTCTTGCGGAGATGCTTGGTGGATATGGACGTCGACGAATCTGTTTGCAAATGGCGTGGGTAGTTTGTCCTCTTCACTACTTATCTTTCCCAAAAAATATTATCTGTTTCCTTCCATAGTAGTATCGTATTACTATTTTGAATAGCTTGGTTCCGTGTTCCGTCATGGGTCATGGCATGGCGGGACTTCTACAATTTCTGATTTTTCTACTCACAAAATTCGTGCCAACCCGCGTCGTACTACAATACGGTTTTCACGTGTTTCAACGGTACACAAGTCCCGTATGTTGTTTACGGATTCCTAAATCAGTTCATGTACTACTACAAATTGATGGTCATGTGTCTTGATTCTCGGATATTGGCTTCACCTTCACTGCATTTTGTAGCAAATCACAGCCACATAAACAGAGAAGGGATCATCAACCTCACATAAATCAACCATGGCGTCCACCAACGGATGTGCCTCCCCAGGATGCACCAAAGTCGTAGAGAAACGGCTTGCCTGTCCCAAATGTATGCAACTGGGACTACCGCCCGTTTATTTTTGCTCTCAAGATTGCTTCAAAAGTAACTATGCGCAACATAAGACGATCCACAGTATCGCAAAGCAAATTGCTGATGCCAGTAGCGGAGGGGTAGCGTGAGTGTTGCATCATGGGAATTTTGGCTGTGTTTAAGACAATGCAATTGGCTCACCTATTGAATCATTATCAAACATTATATCACAATGAACTTTCAGAACTGGAGCACATCGAAAGACCCCACCTGACGGTATAACCTGTCCCGTCGACTCTCCCCAATCCCTCAAACTCTCCCTCCCCAGTTGGGCCAACAATTACTCCTTCACGGGCAATAGTCTCCGCCCCACTCTCCTCTCGCCAAAACGCACCATCACCAACCCCAAAGTCCGCGTTCCAGATTATGCCAATCATTACGCGGGAGTATCGGAATCGGAACAACGCGATCGAGCGAGCAATAACAACATTCGCGTGTATGGTCCTGATGAGTTGGAGGGAGAGTGTAATTTGAGATATGCGTGTGCTATGGGACGAGAAGTTTTGGATGCGGGAGGAAAGGCGTTGAGGGTGGGTGTAACCACCGATGAGATTGATCGGGTGGTGCATGAGGTGAGAATATTGTTACATTTTGTTTTATTTTTTAGATTTATTTTTTCTGGACTAATTGTTTTTGCTCGTATTGATGTTTTTCGCAGGCGTGTATGGAGAGAGATTGCTACCCATCTCCTTTGAATTATTACAACTTTCCCAAAAGTGTATGTACCAGTGTAAATGAGGTGATTTGTCATGGAATTCCAGATTATCGTGAGGTATGTGATGGTGACATTGTTAATATTGATGTGACGACATACAGTCGGGGAGGCTACCACGGTGATTTAAATGAAACATTTTGCGTGGGGAATGTGGATTCGGATGGTAACCATTTGGTCCAAACAGCATTTGAATGTCTTCAGTCTGCTTTGGCCATGGTAAAGCCTGGAACATTGTACCGCGACCTTGGAACCACCATACATCGTGTCGCCACTGCAAGTAAGTGTTCAGTAGTTAGGACTTATTGCGGGCATGGGATTGGTTCTCTCTTTCACACGGCACCCAATGTGCCCCACTATCATAAGAACAAGGCAAAGGGTGTTATGAAGGAGGGGCATGTGTTTACTGTGGAGCCTATGATTAATCTAGGAACACATAATGATACCACATGGGGAGATAATTGGACTGCTGTCACCGCAGATGGCAAGAGAAGTGCACAGTTTGAGCATACTGTGCTCGTCACTAAAGATGGATGCGAGATTCTTACTGCTAGAGAAAATGAGCCCGTGATGGTTTGGAGCCCGGACTTGGTGCAGAGGTAGAGAGATTCGTGGTGAATTCACAAGTGGGCTCAGATGAAAGAAATAGGGGTTTGATCAATTTATTTTTTGGACATACATCATGTTCATTATCTTAATACAATTTTTGAGTAAGATTGGATATTGGATATTTTATGCGTAGTTTTCTCGCTTGCCAAAGGCATATCTGATATGCAAATCCTAAGTCAAGTAAATTTTATTAGACTTGGATGTGGCGTCTTCGATCTGGAGTTTTATATTTGTCTCTCAAATGAATGTGGTATATGGTTTGCCTTGACAATGGGTAGATAATGCCATTGTGTATAAAGTGTGCAATACTGCACTGTTCATATCTCTCTAATAGATAGCTTAACTGAACAGCGAATTTCCACATCCATATTTTAACTTGTGCAATACTTTTGTTTAAGCGAGCTAAATCCAAATGGATATTATTTATTAAATCAAAGATATTATTATTCATTGGTTAAAAACTCTTCATAGTTTTTTGCCGAGATTCAATTCTTATTGCGCTCCAGAAGTAGAAATGCACCAACAAGTAACGTGAAAAGGTAAAACAAAAATGGACAAAAATGAAAAAAAACATACAAATTATACTTTATCACTGGAAAGTTACATTGCAAGACAAACTATTTTTTTGGATCCGCCAGCTTTTGGTAAGCTCTCATTCCTAGCGCTGCAATGGCATTCGCGGCTGTCATCAATTCCTTCGTGGCATCATTTAGGTTCAACTGTGCCTCTCTTCCAGCATCATTTGATGAAGCCTTCTCAAAAAACTTTTTTGCTGTGTCGACATAAGAGTCTAGCGCGTCTCCTGCGAGCTCTTTGAAGGTGTCATTGGTTGCAGTGCTAATCATCTTGGATTTGTCACACGCAGCACTCGCTACCATCGTGACTTCCTGATTGGAAGCAGCATCAATAAAAGTTTTTAGAGCAAATATTGCAGCTTTCGATCCACTAAAAGTGGCGTTGCCAATAGAAACTGCCAATTGCTTCACAACGTCAGTATCATTCCATCCTTGCAAGTCAGACAGATTGATCTCCACACTTCTAGCCCCTCTTGAACTGACCATTTTGTTACTATCTTTGGTATTTCGAGTCTGCGTTCCTGCGCAAAGAATTGCATCCTTTTCCATCAGAGCATAGTCAATCCTTTTTTTCAATGCCGCAACCCGAACCTCAGATGCGCTTACATCCTGTGTCGCCTCTTCTAGTACAATTTCCATATCATCAATATCTGACCAAACATACTGCCTTTGTTTGTCTCTATTCAGGGCGTCAAGAATTGGACGATCAATCTTATCAAGGACCTGCTCCATAGCAGAAGATCTCAATTCGCAATCTTCCATTGCCCGGCGTGTTTCCACAATACACTGGTTCAAATCCTCCAACAACTTTTCTTCAATTGACAACAAATGATTTTTTTGGATAAGCAATTCGTCCAGTTGAGAAGCAGAGCCACTATTTTCTTCAAGCTTAAATCGCAACTCAATCATTTCTCCTAAAATTTTCTTTTCAGAGTGAATGTCGTTTTCAATCGCTTTGATAGATGCTTTCAGATTGTTCGCAAGCAATTTAAACTGAGATTTCCTCTCGTCTTCAAGGGATAGTTCAATAATAATTAAATCCTTCATCCTCTCAACCTTTTAATGAAAAATACCCAAGTAAAGTTTTTATGAATGAATACAATCTCATGAAAAATTCCAAAAAATAGAAATCAGAAAATCAATACAATGCTTACTTCTTCGTCAATTGCATTCTGCGCCAAATTCATCTTTTCTTTCAGTTTATTATCAATTTCCATCACTTGTGCCTCCAACTTGGCCTTAATTTTGGCTTTCTTCTCTTCCGCCTTTTGTTTCTCGAAGTCACTGCGACTCAACCTTTTTTGAGCTCGTCTCCGAGAATCTCTGAGCATCTCCATGGAATTGCGATATGGCTGAATGCGACCAGGTCCCGGTTGTAGGAAGTCAACACTGGACGAGAGAGTAGATGCAGTTTCGGAGTTTGACGGAGCCTCGGTTTTGGAGGCGTCCTTCTTTTCTGGGATAATTATTGATGAGGTTGGACTTGCCGCGGCTGGTCTTTTCGGAATAACATAGGTGGGCGAGGATGAAGCCTTTCTCATCGCCCTCTGGATTTTCATCAACTCCCTAGCTTCGTTGATGATGTCTTCATCTTCGTTACCTTCGTGGGTGGAAGGTGGTGGCGTGTTAGGTGCATGAGGCTTGAACAAGCTGCGACTGTTGGAAGTTTCCTTCATGGATGTTGAGCTCGCACTTTGTTCGGATGGCTCAACTCCTAATCTATTGTCTTCGTCCATATTCTTATCCTTGTCATTATTGCCAAATGATTGGTTCGAAACGTCGTCAAGATGCGAACGTGCAACAGCACGATCGAGTCTATTCAGAACGCCTTTCTTCGCGTAGAAAGAACCCCGTGGGTTGAAGCTACTAAAGGCCAGCGCTTCCGATGTGCATTGGGCAAGAATCACACATACTATACCGCGATGCTTATTCATGGTGCTGTTCTCGTAATGTTTAGCAGGAATGTTTTGGGGTGGCGAGATGCGAGATGATGTGAATGAAGTCAGTTTTAGTCCATTTGAAGTTGTGGGTTGTGGCACGCAGGTTGCGGTATTTTTTTGATCCGGTGTCTTTGCCTCTGTCATCATCTGCCATCTGCCATCTATCTGCTCTGCTTCTTCCAGGAAGACCCGGTACCGGCGGGGGTGTACGTATCGTACTATGTACATACCTCT
>JALLAR010001221.1:0-10430 GCA_036939335.1 Conticribra guillardii
CCATCACACATCACCCATCACAGATCAATCAAACATCATTCAAACATCAGACATCACGAATCACGAGTCGCGAAGATCCATCTCCATCACAAAAAATAAAATAAATCCCTCCACAAAAAACTACAAAATGGGAAAAGGGGCCATGCACCGTCGTTTCACAATCAGTTCCTCTCCTCTCCCAGCAGTAGCACTGCTAACCAATGCCATGCTACTTATACCCTCTTCCGCCGCATGTGGCAGTTGGGCAATGACAACGTCCGTTCCATCGTTTCAATGGCGTCGTCATCATCATCATTCTCGTCATTATCAACGTTGTTATCATCCACGGCATCCATTGCTGAGTGGAGGTACTATTGCTACTAAACAAGTGACAAACCAATTGGATTCATCGTCATTATCATCATCGTCGCCGTTGCTGCTGTGGGATAGTTGTACTGTTCGCCCATCATTATTTTTACACCCTATAGTACTACTATCGCAGAGCAAAAGACGCCATCAATATTATCATTCGGCCACCACATTATTTCTTTGTGCCAATAATAACAATTCTCAAAATAATACAGAATTAAGCAATTTTCTAAATGACGAAAGGAAAGAAATATTTGATGATGATGATGATGATGATGATGAATCATTGCTTTCCAGCAAAAAGAGTGTTGCGGAGGAGGGAGATGACAATAATTCCAATGTGAGTAGAATGTCAATCATATTATTTAACATGTTAGTTTGCTCTCTGTAATATAGTATTGTGCCTTGTGATTTTATTTTGTTTGAGAATGAAACATTGTATTCACAATCAGCATTGATTGTTATTATTTATCCAATTATTCGTCATATACTGGTACATCACACTCTCGCTGCAGTTTGTAATATCATCCATTCGCAATTCCATACGATATGATCTCGTGGAACCTCATCTCAATTCCATATCATTGACTGGTAGTAGTAGTAATACTACTATCAAGGAAAATGAGAAGTTGCATGATAATATCCCCACACTTGTATTAGTGCTAGCTGTCAGTGGGGGTTGCGATTCAATTGCTCTCTTCCATTCGATTTTGGCCTTGACGGAAAGAAGAAATAATGCTTGTTGTCTTGATGCATCTTTTATGGAAACGGAGCAGCAGTCTCAAGAACAAAAAGGAGAGGCTTGTCAACGACACCACCGCCATCCCTTTTGGTTATGCCTTGGATCCAAAGAGAGAAAAGGCACACATTATCATCCACATGACAAAAAAACTATACGAAGCAACAATCACAAACAAACTCATGATGACTACAAAGTCCCTTGTGAAATACACGTGGCGCATTTCAACCACGAACAACGAGGGGAAAATAGTGATGGGGATGAAACACTAGTGAGAAATCTTTGTATGGAATACGATATTCCATTCCATTGTTATTCGTGGTCAAAAGACCTTTTAGACGATGGCACATCTAATTCAATAGATTGTACCAATGTCGCGTGTGATGATTGTGACGAGATGACCGACGTAACCAACGATGAAAGTAGTAGTCGTCATGAAGCATCATTTTCACAAAATACCGCACGGAAATGGAGACAACGCAGGCTTCTGGAATTATTGTCCAACCAAATAAAATATACAGAATCTGAGTCACGTGATGACGACAACATCAATGAAGAACGATCGCTTCAGAAATGGGGCGCAATTATCACGGCCCACCATCGCGATGATGCTGATGAAACAATCCTCTTGAAGTTATTACGAGGGTCTCACTTGACCAATTTATGGGGTATGGAACCAAGAAGCACTGCATTTGATCTCCACACATTTCAAGGTAGTAGTACTCCTATTGGTGAAAGTAAAGTTGCAAATAATAATAATAATAATAATACAACCACCGCTGCAATTGGTTATTTTGCAAAGCCAATGTTGGGAATTCGCAAGAGCTCCGTTCTAGAATATCTTACCTCCAACTCGTTCGAGTGGCGTGACGACGAAAGTAACAGTTCCAATAAATACAAACGAAACAAAGTACGGAATGAGTTGATTCCTCTATTGAACGAAATTGCAGGTGGGGAGCGAGCACTTCAGGTAAGGATAAATAATAATGAAGAGGTGATGACTGTACTTTGTTCAACATATGTGCATGAGCTAACGATTGTTCGCAACTTGGTATTACTGCTATCAGAAACGGTTTGGTAACCTGGAACAGCAAAGCCGAGATATATCGCAGGACCTATCCACACGCGCAGAGGGCTACCTTGCAACAATGTCTTCGGAGGAGGCATTTTATCTTTCTTCTTCGTCGACAGGAGATTCTGAAACACAATTTGGACTGGTCGAACAGGAAGCGTTGCGTCTTTGGATAACTAGATTCGCCAAAAGAGAACTCCAATTGTCATTTGATCATATGTGCAGAATACAAGATCAAATTCAATTCTACCCTGATAGATTACAATGGACGTTGGATGTTGGAGACAATTGGGGAATTCGAAGGAACGGAAATGCTTTGACTGTGATGAAAAATAAAGGAGGGGATGAAGCCGAACCCTCTGGCATTCATTCTACTTCCAAAGAATCTCATTCTTGGGAAATTGTTCGAACCGAAACTGATGCAACTGGGCACAATCATGGAGAGAGCTCTCTCGAAGAAAGTCCATCAGATACAGTCGAACTTTGTTTCAATTCTTTTCCGAAACATTTCGAAAAATCTACCTTGGCAATAAAACGAGTTAGAGACATTGGAAATATGAAGTTTATTCCGCCATGGAGAAAAGGAAGGAGTGCTGTCAAAGTAAGGGAGTTTCTTCGTGGCCAAAAGGTCCCTCTACACTGTAGAGATCCTGCGTTGGTGCTTTGCTTTGCGGACAGTAATGTTTCAAACGATGCGTTGGCTGTTTATTTGGAGGATTATGGAACAAATGAAGCCGGCAAATGGATCATACACTCTGATTTTGAGCACAAAAATGGAATGTCCTTGATAAAGGTTCTCCTGAAAAAATACTGTAGCAATAATTAATTTTAGTTTTTGATCCATTCAATCAAGGCAATTTTGTGTATAAGCTACTTTGCTTGTTTGTCATAATTTGGGTGAATTGTGGTTTCTCCATCATAAACGCCCTCGCTAGTTGTCGTGCTTACTTTTTTGGAGAGACAATAAGATGTCGTTGGGCACTCCGTTTGGAAGTTCAACAGGTGTTGCTGAACTCAATCCATGCTGTTTGCGGTACGAATCTTCATATGCCTTCCTCTTTATGCAGTTATCTGCAAAGTCCCGAACTGCCATCCATCTCCGTGGATCCTTCAATTTGCTTGATTTTTCTAGCGAATCACTGCCATCTAAATTTTGCCAGAAGGCAGAAGGAATCTCCTTGTAGACTAGATCTACCCATTCAGAACACACCTTCTCCGATACAAGTGACCTACCAGCGCAGAGTGGAATTTTTGAAATTTGCTCGTAAGAGTCTTTGTTTTGAGATGAAAGAATGTTGTAACCTCTCCAACCTGCCCATGCACCAAAACTTGCCTCAATAAGAAATGCTGGTATGCGAAAGAAAGAGTTTTAGAAGGGAAAAATTAACATACATCTATACTATCTGAATTTTCACTCATGATCTGACTTACCACCCACTTGTTGAACCCATTTAGTATTCGCTTTCCGAGCTCTTTCATCTGCGTCTTTTAGTGCCTTCTCCTTTTCTTGCCCACCAATCCTCACGGCCAAATAACGAGGTGCATATCTAACCGAAGCAAACACAAAAGCACCTAGTGCAATTCCACTGAAAAATGATATGCTTTCATTTGATACAATTTTATCAATAATGGATCGCTCGGGTGCAAACTGCTTCTTGAAAATAGATGCATCTTCGGTATCACTCGACGCTTCGCCTGGGTAGTTTGTTAAAAATCCCCGATGCTTCCGCAATATGTCCTGTATTCTGAAGACAATCAGGCACATGAGAGTGAATCTGAGTGAATACACAAAATGTAAAAAACTCCAATGTAGAACGTGTCTTCGCTTTCTCGTGCTTCGTTGTGCACTGCGATAGACCTAGAGCACTTACCTGGTTCGATACAGATTCTCTTTCAAGAGCTCCTTTTCAGAAGCTGTGGTGGGCTGCATCGCGATCGACTTACTGCGTTGGTTTGAAGTAGACTCTTCCTCTGGGGATATTTGATACAGCTAACTTTGGTTATGCCGGGGGTTGAAGTTTGATGTAATATAATGTTTTCGTTGAGCTACAATATATTATATTAAGAGAGATCCAGAGCCTTGTGGCGAGTGCGGAATAGCAATCAATAGCAATCAATGCAGCAGCATCTAGCAGCTAGCAGCATCGTCGGTCGTTCAGCAGTGATGTGCGATGTGCATTGTGCGAGCAGGTGCGAGCATGCATTGTGTGGGTGCGATGTTGATGATGGATTATGTCGTCTGTCAGTCCCCACCTACTACCCGTTTGTATTTCCATTTTCATTCAGGTTTTCCACTGCGCAAAAATAATAATAACAATTGCTTTTAGGGATGTAGTATTACAAACAATATCTATCATCTAGAGTGAAATCTTTTAATAAGAAATCAAGATATCAATTCAGATTGTTCATCTTGTTTCAATCATTAATATCAATTCTAATTCTTGTTATTATTTGTAAACCATTTCGCAATGTGTTATGCCTCAAACCTAATATTCCATCTGTTTCGTTAAATTTCCACTTCATGCAAGTAATATATCACTTTTTCGATTTCACCACCACCGATGGGACAATTGCTGCAGGCTTCTTTCCTGGTGTTGTTGATGTGCCAGACTTTGGGTCACGCTTTGCAGGAGTTTTAGGCTTAGACTTTCCGCCTTCTGGGTTGGCTTGGTTTGTTATGGGTGGATTTCCGCCCATTCCATAAGACATGGGTGGCATCATTTGCAGTGGTACGCCCTGGGGAGGGAAGAAGTTTGGCATACCCATTCCCATTGGATGAATATGAGACATCATTGAGTGCTGCTGGATTTCTTGGGTTGGCTGATCTTCTCCTTCTTTCACGTAGGTGAAATTAAATGCAGATCGAGGGGCGGTTTGCAAGGGGATCATGGGAGGCGGAGCGCTGAATTGGTTGTCTTGCATCATGAGTTGCATTAGTGCATCAGCTGCAGACTCCATGGGTGGTGGGGCATTGACAACCGGTGAATTTGCGGGTTCATCGCCCCTACTGACAACTCCAAGAATGGCCTTCAGCCCTTCTTCAGCAGTGTCGGCACTGTTGTTATTGTCTTGGGTAGCTGTTTGAGTTGGAGGGACTGAATCGTTCTTAACCCCAAGCATGGTTTTGAGTCCATCAGACTGAGCATTGCTCTTCCCGTTTTTCACTTTCTTGTTTGCGGCACTTTTGCTTTTATTGCTGGTGCTAGATTGCCCATTCGCTGCAACCAGCTTACGCCAAGCCTGGAAACCATTTGGTATTCCGCGATCAACTCTAAAGCCGATGCCTTTCTCAGGCGGACCAGACGCTTGTGTCCACGCGCCCTGTTTCTGTTTCGAGCCTCCTCCTCGTGGGGTTGAGTTTGGCCTAGAACCCCATGCATTTTTGGGATCACGTCCTGATCCAGGTGCAGTCACCTGTTTTTGTGGTGTTGTTGATGAAGCCCTATTAACGGCTGGTACTTCAGAGGAGGCAACAACAGTGGCTGCTTCTTGGTTTTTCGCTTCTTCCTTAATATCATGCATTAGCCTCTCTACTGCACCCTTGCCTGAGCCAGTGGGGATTACGTGCTCAACAATGCCCTTGCTGTCAGCAGCAGAAATTTTCAAAAGGTGATTCCAAACACACAATTTCCCTCTGAAGTTGGCGCAAGCTCCCTGTAATGATGACCCTCCAATGAATTCCTCATCCAAAACAACTTCAACACATCCCTCTGCTGGATCATGAATGGCAACAACTGTGCCTCTAGCTCCAAAAGGGACACCATTAGCACAAAGGTTGGCAACCCTATCACCAAGCTCGGGGGGTGCACTGACACTGTGCTCTGAAGCAAGTAATACATCAGTTGCAGCTGTTGATCCTTCTCGGTATATAGCAGAAGCAGGGACTCTGACGTTACTTTCCTTGACAGCCCCATCTTTCTCGAGGGTGGCGGTTCTTACATCAGCAGCTCTTTGAACGGCATGAACTGCTGCTACTGGCATAGCCTCAGTGTTGTCAGGAAGACGAGGCATCTTAGCAGTTTCAACACCATTTAGCCATTCACGTACTTTGGGCAACACATCATCCCCTTTAGGACCGAATACCTTCCTAGCACTATAAAATCGTTCATCTGGAGCTTTGGCAAGTGCCGCAAATAGTTGAGGATAGGCATTTTTGTATGCTGCAACTAAGCGCACAGCCTTTGGAGTGAATTCCCACATTACTCTCTCGTTCTCATCCTCGCCTGACCCACTGTCATCGGCATTGGACATGCGCTTGCTCCCCACAACCAGAACAGTATCCCCTGCCGACCATGCTTTGGCGTCTTTCTTCTTATTCTTTGAATTGGGGTCTTTCTTCACCCGCGTGTAGCCTAGAACATATCGCTTGTCTTTGTACTTCAAGTTCAGCCCAAGATCGTATCGCCCCGGACTAAAGAAGAGATTCCCTGTTACCTTTCCAAAAATTCTCGGGTCCATGCGTAGGATCTTTGCTGCATCTCCAGCTGTAATATAGGATTCTTGCACACTGCGTGCAATGGCCAGTCCAAATGGTGGCTCTGGGGGGAGGATTTCCACTTTAACGCCAACCTTTTCATCATCAACTGCACCTAAAGCGCTTCCAACACAACCCCTGTATTTGCCCTTTGTAAGAATGACCCGGCACTTGGGAGGGAATCGGTCTTTTAATGTCATGGGACCTCGTTCAATAAAACGTGGATCTGGTGCGGGCGACCTAAAAAGTGCCACCTGCAGGGGAACATCTGCCTCTTCAATGCCGAATACTTTCTTATTAGAGCCATCAACCGGCGAAGTTTTCATACCCTGAAGGGGCACCACTTTCAGTCGAATTTGCACGTCACCTATGGATACACCACCAGATCCGGGGTATCCTGCACCGACAAGATACTGCTCCGCCATCATTTCTGAGACTGCGTTCCAACGCTGAACCTCTGGTGGACTGAAATTTCTTGGTGTCAGCTTTTTCTTTACCATACGCACCTCACATGAAGCATCAGACAGTGCAACGACCTGTACAAGAATTACAGCCAGGGGCAATAAGTGAATAATAGAACTAAAAGTATGAATCATATGGAAAGTGCAGGCATGTCTCACCTTAGCTTCATGCATCATTGGCCAATTTACGAAGATATTTTTCCCGATGATGTTTTCTGCAAGCTGCAAAGCACCGGGCAACTGAGGTAATTGGTGCATCGTAAGGATCATGTTGGGATACTTGGATGGAAATCCAAAGCAGTTGAGGCCACTGTTCTTAAGCTCCATGTGCTCAATGGGGAGAACATTAAGCGAGGGAAATCCAGGATACGGGATTTGTGTCCCGGGAATAAGCTCTGGGCGGAATGACACATCAGCTTCGCTGTGATTTTCAAGAATATCGACACGCGAATTGCACTTTACAATATTTGGAAGCCCAATGTCCCGATTACATGATGGCACTGTATCGTTCACAGCAGCATCGTAAGAATAACAAAAGACTTTTCCAATTCGATTTCGATGACGTTCATCAGCTGTTAGAGCACTATCGGGGCAGTGCTTTTCAATTGTCTGTCTCAACAAATTAACATCAATAAATGGAAGAATATTCACGCCTTCCCATGGATTCCTGCGGGAAATAATGAGCAATATTTCGTGAGAACAATGTACACAGTCATGGTCACAGTAAACGAAATGGAATCCTCTACGCATGCCAGTTTCTCACCTTTTACCATTCATATCAACGACAAAATCCTCAGGGTAGAATTGTTTGATGGGGGAATCAGGTGAGCACATAAGTTTGCGGTACACTTTGGGCACAAGAGAAGAAGATGCAGGTGGTAGGCATCCCATCAACTGCTCGAAAGGCTTTAGTGGCTTCCCGACATCAAATTTGACACTCTCGAAAACTTCAGGAAGATTTGTGAGGTCACTTAACATCGGTCCATAATGGTATGGGAAAAACCAACCCCAGGAAATGCATCCTCTGTAGTAATACGCAAGACACCAAATGAGTCCCTCGATATAGGCTTTGCGCAATGCCAAGTGATCGTTGACGTCGGTTGGTTTGAAATGAAGCTTTTCATAATAATACCTCCCTTTATAATCTTTCTGACCACCATTAGAGGGCGTCCAACCATCGACTACATCCGCCCCTTTCAGAGACACATCAGCCATCATAGACTGAACCATTGACATATAATCATTCTGCTTTGATTCCTCCTGCGCTGCCAACTCCCCATCACTAGGAGTTCTGTCCACCTTTTTATCCCTTTGATCCCATTTTCGCTGCTTCTTTAACATTACAGCTTCCGTTTTCTCCTTTTCCTGAAAAATTTCAGTTTCGGCTGCCCCAATAACCTCCAAAAATGCCTCAAGCCTCGACGCATCACTAATTTCACCAGCATTAGTCAAATACTGGCCATCCCCCCAACTCTTCCTGTGCTCTTTGTAAGTCTCAAAAAGTAATGTGAATGCACCATCGCCAATATCAAGAGACGGCATGTGCGGAAGGAAATCGTTTCCAACCAAGAAAGTCATGAAAACAAAGTCATCAATAATCCTCTCAAGATTGTACGTGCTAGGATCATGTTTGTAAACAAACTCAAGCTGCAAATACTCGCGCAGAATGGATAAGTGGAGAAGCTGGAAATCAGACTGTTTAGTGAACTTTTTCACCTCCTTGAGTGAATTGTCATTGCGATTAAAACCGCCACTAAAGTCGACGATTTCACGAAGCAACGTGAAATGAGGTTCATGGGAAACCAAACCAAGCATGATAAGATCAGCATCTTGACCATACATACAGTGACGAGTATTCGGTTGATACCCCGGCTGATTCCGCATATCACGAATATGCTGCATAATTTTATGTTCGCCCTCCCCCGGCACCTCCGGTCCCGAGAAAATCACACTCAAGCTCCTCCACAGAGGATCCTCTTTAATCTTTTTCCGAATGAAATATTGGATGCAGGTTGATATGCGGAGCAAAAACTCCGTACCGGGAGTGATGCAATTGGAGTCGAAGGCCCCTGAATAGGGATCTACGGCACCAACGTCGGCACCGTCGACTGGGACGATGCGATTCGATTTGGTAGCTTCGGCCAAGTCTTTGGCGGAGCGGAAACGACGTGATCGTTGTTGATTGAGTTTGGCGCGGGGTGCAACTCCATCGATGGCCATGAATACCGACACTTTTGGCTTCACAATTTGAGTGATGATACGATCGAGGTCTGATGGCCCCAGAGTATGAATCCAGATGTGGCATCATGCAAGAGTTGACGCGTTAAATATATGAGTGTGCCATGGCGCGGGGTTTAATTCAAGGGAAAATTTCTTATAGGAAGAAGCAATGTGGCTCTCGATTGAAAGAAAAATGACGCAGCAAAGACTCACAATGCATAATCCCAAGAATCATATCACGTTCACTGAGAACATCGGAAACATCGAGATGATTGGGATGAGTGCAACCATGGATGATTCCATTCATGTCCAAATACAAGTGGTCAAACTCAGGAAGCAAAGCCTCATTGGTAATGACCTGGTTGATTTTTGGATAGCGCTCACTGAGCCAGCGGTAAAACTGCAATGTTATTAAAAATAAAATTGAGGATAGTTAGATTACATCATTAATGTTCTCAAAATTGAACTGCGATATCGTCATTGAAGATGGATTGGGAATTTGTCCCCCGGAACGAATCGATAAGAAGCAAAATATGTGTAAGGTGCATTGAAGGATCATCCACCATGGTTCACCTCCCAATACTCCTACATAGCATTACCACATCCGCCACAACGACCCGACGAGCATTGGAATAATGACAGATAAAGTATAAAAAAGACCCAAACCCAGAGTTCAACGATAGCATTATTTCTCTCTCCAAAGGATTATCACACGCAATCACAGCTTGAACGACACGACCATGAATCAAGAATCATGAATAATGACCCAGCCCCCATGACACACTCACTTTTGGAACTCCCATGTTTATACTGTCTGAGTGTTTGGTCAAATAATAATGCTGAGAGCACAGATGTTGTATCGAGTGCTTGCCGTTGAGATTGTGCTGCGCTGTGCTAATGGATTATTGCCTCTGGTGGTATACTCTACCTAGTCGTGCGATGCCGTCGTCGTCGTCGGACGGTCGTGGTCGGCGGCTTGTATTTGTGTTGTGTGAAATTATTATGCTCCTCTACTACATCATAGTAAGTAGAGTTGTACATAATAATATTATTATCAGCCGATGCCCGTCCGGATTGATCTTTTGTAGATTTTGTGAGTTCGCGCGATACGTCGAT
>JALLAR010001222.1:0-10428 GCA_036939335.1 Conticribra guillardii
TAACAACTAATGCTTTGCCGAACTTGGGTCGTGGCAAAATGTGATGTCATATACCCAATCAGGTAAGAAGAATTCTTCCGACGGTTCCTCGCATTCATCCTTCGGGCGAGCATTTTCTTTCGTGCCAATTTCAGTCCGCTCGTCCATTACAATGTATTTAGCGTCCTGGATCTGTTGCATTAGTTCTTCAACTCTGCCATTCAGTGGAACGACTTCGGAAAGGATCCTTCCATTGCAATCAACAGACTTGACCCATATGCCGGGAACTCCTGAGTTTCCCTCGCAATAATTATCGACAAAGCTTGCTGGCACCGAACCGCTTTGTCCTGGGACTGACAATACTCTAAAGTTTTTCCCATTAATCACTAATGCAGCATTGTGGTCGATTCCAATTCCCAACTCGAAGGAGTGGGTTAACATCATTTGATCAAAGTCCACAAGCCGTGGGACACCATTAGATTGGATTCTGTCAAAGTGTGGACATAAGAGCCCAGGCAAAATTCCAAGGCCTTTGACACGTATATAATCCCATTCTCTTTCGTCTATTACACTGCTATCATCCAGCGGAGATCCAAAGAATCGAGATCTACTTGGTGGCGATCCATTTTTTGAGCCATACTTGTTCAACATGGGCAATCGGTACGTGTCGGGATCCATGCTATCACTATGCCCTCCATCAAACCAACAAATGGCGCCTGCACTACCTCCCGCCATTACCACACCTCGATATGCAGCAATTTTCAATAATACATCAAGTCCCAAATATCTCCATCTTTCCATGGCATAGAGGGTATTGCCGCCACTGACGAGAATAACATCAGCACTTTCGACCGCCTGCTTCATTTTTTCCATAGAAGGAGAGACATTAGCAACGTTTAAACTTTTGACGCGGCATCCCATTTTGGAAAATTGGCATGTCTGGCGATCTTGATAGAGACTTATGTCATCTATTTTATTTGTAGTGGCAACATAAAAAATCCAAAGAAGTGAGAACTTTGCTCTGTTAGAAGTTTGAATCGTGCATTGACAATTTCAACAAACAACCAATGAGACTTACATGATGCGGTTCCGATATACAAAACAGAAATATCATATGTTGGAAGGCCCGTAAGATCAATTACTGCCTGGGCGATATGAGGATCTGCGAAGCATCCTCCGGCGCCGGCGAAGACGCCCTTGACATTGGCAGGTGGAACAAAAGGGTGTCGAATTCCTGGCATGGGAGGTACGATTGGATTGATGAAGTGGCAAGTGTTTTCCATTGTTGCGTTTTTTTAACCGAACCAGACGTAGATGTAGTATTTCAATTTCCACGGTTGGTTCTATGGATAAGGCTCGTTGATAAATTATGATATTGGGATTTGGCGTGGTTGAATGAATGGATGAATGGAATGTATTGCTTGCACTTATTGAGAGATCATATTGCATACTATTTCATCGCATATTTTTTGTATGATATTACACGGCACGCATTGCGCGAATGAACAAGACTTTAGTGGGCTGGTGGGAGAGTAGTTTTCGTGGAGTAGCACACATTTGATTCTTAAAAAAATGTGAGCAACCACAAGACTTGGCACATATGTTTACAGCTGAACCCCATGAATTACATAGGAATAAAAACTGATCAAACTTATCGTCGAGTCGGACGTCCCGTTCGTGGTGAGTGGAGTAGGGTGGAGTCAATTAAAATTTGATGCCGACAGGTTTTTCGCCGGTTTTTCGTGCTACTATTCTCTCCGACGTTTTTTATTCTTGTCCTTTTTGGCCAGGATGGAATCTTCTGATGAATAGAATCTTTTTAGATCCAACACAATGATAGAGAAATCAATTGCAACTTATTGCGAGTATCCTATGTATCTAGGTATCTGTAAAAGCTGATGATAATAGAAACGGAAACCAAATTTTCCACCACATGAGAGATGAGAGTTGGCGTAGCTTTCATCGACGAATCTTTTTTATTGCATGCAGTGAAACCGAAACACGCAAGATAGGTGGAGTACAACGTCGTGCAACATACTTAGTATGTTGTGAAGTATTGTACGATGTACGAAAAATACTACACTGCATGCGGCTGATCTCTTCTCATTTGTTGCCTCCATTGGCCGATCTTGCATGTGCATAAACACCATGCATATTGTAGATAATCTCAGGCAACAATTTTCATTGCTGGTTGTGGCATTCCTCATCATTAACATTCTACAGTCTAAGTTAATTTTATCGCGCAGTATTTATTTGATTATCAGTATGTTATCAGCAAGCCAAGTACCGAAATATCATGCTCTCATCTATAATTCTCTTCCACCCTTGTCAAAGTATGATATCAATATCATGCATCACACCAGGATATAATTTCTTTTTGTTGTGATGTTTAAGGTACGGTATGAAGTCAAATAATCATTTCAGGCATGTGTATGCAATCTTCTTTTTTAATAATAGTGTGTACGGCAATGGGGTATCTCTCAGATTGCCAATCACTTCCCATTTTATTCTCGTTCTTTACCCTTATAACTTGTAGAATCAAGAGTAGAATCTCATCTCATAAAACTCAAACACAAAACATTGTCTCACGCTCCAACAATAATATGAAATAAAAATGCATAGCTCCTCAAAGCTCGCCGCCACCGTACATCCACTTGAAAGCGACCTCATTCGTCAATACTTTTTTCCCACGCTCGCGTAAGTCATTAGCCAAATCTTCAGTCATTCCCTCCTCTCTCGCCAATCCAAAACTCCCTTGACGCATCATAGCCCCTTGCTCTAGCGCGGGAACTTCCCATACCTTTCTAGCTTCAAATCGAGATTCATGTTTCTTCATCCACGGAAAAGATGTCAGTTCAAGAATTGTGTGCCATTCTTCCTCTGTGTATGGGCCATATTCCAAAAAGTCAGAAATCTTTTTCACCGATGCTTCGTGATCTTTAATCATATCTGTATAATGCAGCATGATCACATTGGGTTTGTGACGTAGCTCCCACCATTCGGCCACAAATTGAAAGATCTGCTTGTCAAAATCAAATCCTTTTACCCATGCATCATAAAATGATGGAAAATCGGGAAAACGAAATGCCTCCGGTGGCATGCCCCACCATTTAAGAAATTCCTTCGAGTGCTTGGCGCCAAAATTTCTCATGGAAACCAGTGACTCCTCTGGATTGCGCACGACCACGACATACTTGACGTTATCTTGAAATGGAAGCGTCGGCGGAGAAGAATGTGTCTTGAATGCACGAGGACGTTCTATGGGCATGCTATCAACTTTCTCCACCATTTCGTCTACTGTTGAGCTGGGTCGATCCATCACCTCGAGCCATTTGACTTCGGCGTAAATGTCGTCAAAGTTGCGATTGCCTTTTTCGCGGAGCTGGTATACGATTTCCATGGTCCATGTGGTTCCGGATTTTGCGGGGACGCTGATAACGACGTCATCGTCTCTCCAGGATACTTTTGATTGAACGTTGGGATTAATCCAGCCAGGGCCCGGCATTGTATTTTGATAAGTTGGTTACGTTGGTTACTGCGTTCCTTTTTGGATTTTTTATGGGAGAATTATGTCAGAATTCTACTAGCGAACATGATAATATTATTATTATTTTATTATCTCTCTGTAATCTGTGACCTCCATCCACCTGTCTCCTGTCGTGAGCCTTCTGTGACGGACAGTTCTCATCAATTCCCACATGTATCGAACCAGTTCCTATAAAAATGGAGAGAAAAGATCCATCAAGAGAAGATTTTATTCATTTTGTACCAGTTCCTATGACGAATTTTGAAGGATACTTTTTTTATAAAGACGTCTTAGGAGATATTTAATAATACAATAATAATATGATGTTGTTGTAACGATAATATTATCATACGATACGATAAACAATCTCACAATTATTAATAAAAATACCCACGTCCCATATTATTTCGTAGAAGCTGTCGATACCATGGTCCTCTTCCCATTAGCCACAGCCGCCTTGGCCTCCATCATAGCGACGCAAACCCCCGTAGTAAACGCCGCACTGGTTGAATACAACTGGAACTTACGCCCTCGTCGCGCCAGCGCCAACGACCCATCCTTCAGCCCCGACTGCTATCTCGACAGTCTCATGCTCTTGGTCAATGACGAATTTCCCGGCCCGACCCTTCGAGCTCAAGTGGGAGATACCGTCCGCATCACGTTGGAGAATGAGTCTTATGACAAGTCCTTTTCGCTTCATTATCATGGATTGGCCATGCGGGGTCAGCCCTATGTGGATGGGACGGCGGGGGCTAGTCAGTGTGCTACGGGGCCGATGCAGACGCAGGTGTATGAGTTTACCGTGGAGGATGCGGGGACGCATTATTGGCATGGTCATGTGGGCATGGATAGGGGTGATGGATTTCAAGGAGGTGCGTATGAGTATCTCTTTAGTCTTTGTCTCTTGACATTTTTTCGGGTTGATGATGCTCTCACCTCTGATTGTGTTTGAATTTGATTATTTTTTTACAGCCATTGTTGTTACCGACCCCAGCAATGCAGATGAAAAAGAGCTCGAAGATATGTACGATGAGGAATCAATTATTTTTCTTCAAGGTAATAATATCTCATGTTTCTTTCGTCTTTTTAAAAGCTGTTTCAACTTTATCTCAATTTTGATGTTCACCCTTTCAATTTCAATTTTACTTTACAATACACACAGATTGGTACCATCTTGATTCGCGCACACGCCAGACGGGTCTCGACACCTTGCCATTCATATGGGTTGGAAATGCACAGAGTTTTGTAATCAATGGAGGTGGTATATACGAACCATGCTTGGGAAATTCGACTGATGGCCTTGCATGTGCCGATGACTGCTCGCTTGATAATTACATCAAGACAATTGAGGTGGAGGCCGACAAAACCTATCGATTGCGCATTATTGGAGGCCAAGAGTTGATTGGTGTCAATTTTGCCATTCAGGGACATAATTTGACTGTTGTTGAAGTGGAAGGCACTATTGTCGAACCATTTGAAGTGAGCAATATTGATATTATGCCGGCACAAAGATATTCAGTTCTTGTGACAATGAATCAAGAACCAGCCAACTATTGGGCAACCACTTCTGTGCGCTATCGTTCTAGTGGTCCAATGGGATACATTAACATCAAGTATATCAGCGCTCCAGACACCAATTTGACTATGGATGGACCCTTCCCTGAACATCCCCTCTGGAACGAAACTGGCCCTACCGTAGAGCTAGAAAAACAGCTCGTCACCAAGTCCATAGATTTTTATGACGATTCTGATGTGCTCACTGCGGATGCTGATTCGATTCGTAGAATAATTCTCGTTGGCACCCAGGCCAAGGATGATGTTCTTAACATGCTGCGCTGGGCGGCTAATAATGTCACCATGACATTTTCAAACCCTGAGCCTATCGTTGTTTCTGCATTCGATGCTGCAAATGCAGATGGTGCTGCACCATGGCCTGATACCGAAATCCCTGGAACAATCATCGTTCCTGATCGGCCTCCCACTCCATGGAATTACGTAGAGCCTGTGCAAGATTCAGTTGGAGAGTACAATGGAGATAGAGGCTCTTCGATTCTTAAGGCCTCAGAAGGAGAAGTTATTGAGATCGTAATGCAAAATGCACTCGCACTTAATGGAGTTGCAGAAATGCATAGTTGGCACCTACATGGTCATTCCTTTTATGTTGTTGGCGCAGGATTTGGCGTTTATGACGAAGAGAAGGATGTAGCGTCTTACAATCTTGATAATCCTGTCAGACGTGACACCATCGGAGTCCTTCCCTTAGGATGGTCTGCGTTTCGTTTTAGGGCAGACAACCCAGGTGTTTGGTCCTATCATTGCACTCAACCTGCACATCTTGTTATGGGGATGGGCTTCAAACTAGTGACGTCTCCTGATGCATTAGAACCTCCCCCTCCAGGAGCCAGAGCTTGTGTCATGACTAGTTTGAATTCTGATGACGCATCGGAAGAGGCTGATACTTCTTCTGCCCCAAAGAGTGATGCAATGAAAAGTTCGGTGCTTGCTGGGATTGTGCTTGGACTGTACAATTTGTTTTAAATGGCAGTCGTTAGGGGCGGGTCAATTGATTAGTGATTCAAAAGTAGTATTGTATAGAGGGCTTTTTGGACAGTAGATCGTGGACTGTGTTAATGACATTCTAATTAGTTTTTGGTGTATTAGATTATTCTATTTTGTTGAATTGTTCAGTCTATAAACATTACTCTGTCGTGGAATTAGAAATGCCAGTACTAGTTCAATTCTAACTTCAGTCTCCGTCATCCTTGTCTCGCAACTGAAAAGTAGATTTGGAATACGAGCTTCTTAAAAATTGCGCTGTTAGTTACATTAATTTCGTTTCAGATCATTCCAGCATCTTCAGGTTCGTTACCTATCATTTCATTTTTGAATGCATAGTACAAATAAATCAGTCAGTTGTTGATATCATGCTCAGACTTCCCATCAAAACAGTCTAAAAGAATGTCGACACATTCAATTGGCATACTTTGGCAATGAGGACAATCCCCCAACACCAGGATTCATTACATTCAAAGGATCCATTTTCATCCAGCGCTCCTTTGCATCCTCTGGCGCATTGTACTCCGTCCCATGGCCATGTTCCGCTGGTAATTTTCCTCCTTGGTCCTCCACGCTATGTTTCAGTTTCATCTTTTCTGCATGCGTATCAACACCCAACGCATATGCCAAATCCTCGTGAACGACATTGCACCCGAAATGAGAGTAGCGCATGCGCTTGAGTGGCTGTACTGTTGAATTCAATGGAGGGCTTACACCTCCATTCTTCGGCAAGGCATAGTCAACACTTATTCCCTGCACATCTTCTCCAACGCACCACGTTTTAAAGGCAGTGGCAGCGACGAACCGAAAAGCGTTGAGGGCGTTTATTTCAGAGGCAGTTTCGGCTTCCAAAACAGAAACTAACTTTCTTCCAACCTGCGCTTCATCCGACACCGCCTTATCATTGTGTGATTTGACAAACGCATCCATTCGTTCCATGAAACGATCCAACGATCCATCTCCAAAATCTCCGGCTACTACTTGAACGTGATGATCCCATTCTCGTCCAGCTTTCATAAACTTGCTCGGGATTGCTTCTGGTACAAAATTATTGACGGCATGCAATGCCTTGTCACAAATTATTGGCGCCCATGAGAATGGCAATCCTTCAATCATGCACTTGACAGCCCACAGGTACCCCACCATGTCTCCCATACCAAGGAGTCGAATCATATATGTCAATATTCGGCCGCTTCGATCAATAATGTCCACAGAGTCACGATCTAAATATTCGCAAGATACTGGCAAATCTTTGGGATTGTTCAAACACACCTGCCTACGGAATTGTAATGCTGTTTCCATATCAGGAAACGACACCCAAAACACACGTTTCTTAGTAGGAACAGGGAAGGTATCATGAACCGTTGCCAAAATCAGCACCTTTCCCTCCGAACGATTGCAATCCTCCCCGGAGGTATCCGCATTGAATCGACTAACCTCCTTTGTGCACTCGCATACCTTATTCTGATAATCCGCATCACTCGCCTTGGCACGACCATGGACCGAATCGGACGATTTGGCCATACCACGCCCATACCCCTGCTTGACATCATTGGCATAAATATCCAAAGCTCCAATCGCAGTTTCTCCCGAATGATCCGCAAAGTCACTATCCTCCAACCCTTCCACCCCCAACGTATTCACCACGCTCACAATATTCTCACCAAATTTATTCCTCGACACCTTGCAATACAACGCCCGATCCGTCCTCGCCGGTCCTTTACGGACGTAGACTCCTCCACTCCCAAATGCCACTCCCGCGGCGGTTGTGGGATTTAAAAAGGTGCTTCCCAATATGGAGTGACTTTCGCGGTCGGGAAACCATGTTTGGATGGAGGATGCGAGGGTGGAGATTCCGCATCCGGCGAGGCATACGACGCGATGGCCGTTGTCGATGGGGAAGTGGGTGTTGAGGCGTTTGAGGGAGATGATTACTGAGGGGCGAGTGTCGGCGGTGTCGTTTCTAGGGACAGATCTGTTTTGATGATGATGCAATTGATGCAACATGAATGTGAGGGATGGCCGTAATGTTTGGAATGGAACAGTTAAGAGATATGATGAAGTGCAGTGTAGAAATTGATCTTCATTCCTATTTCAAAAATGCACTCACCCGCCAGTTAAACCAGTATTTGCACCCTGATGAATCAAATGAATTCAGATGAAAAAGATTGAAAAATATGTATGAATGAATCACACACACAAGTGAAGTTGAAAAAGAGATTTCCAGCAATAAAATAAAATAATAAATATATTCATTTATTACAAAACAAAAGAACAAACATATTGAAACATGAAATAATTCAAAATAACACCAACCCTCACCTGAGGAACCACCACGCAATCCGCATCCACAATTTCCTGCAAACACTTGACAGCCTCACTCACGCTCCCCGGCTGGACGATGCACAATGCCGATCCGTACCCCAATCGAGCCCCCTTCAAAAAGGCATTTGTTTTGGGAGACTCCTCCATCCCATCATGGACGAAATCCGATCCCACTATTTTGACAAGTTTGGATGCAAGAGCGGATTGATCATTTGTCAATTCCAATTTTGGTTTGGATGATTTTCCATTACAATCGTTATCGTTATCGTTATCGTCGCAGGAGCAACATCCGCGCATCTCGCCCGAAGGCAATGCCCGATTCGATTGCAGATTGTTCCACTCGTTGGAGTGCGAGGTTCCAATGAAGTATCCGCCCAGTAGCGAACCGCCAATAAGAGCGAGTGCGGCGGGCAATGGAATGGAAGAATGGTGGCGATCACCTTGTTTGATATTGTTGGTTGTTGTTTGGGAGGCGGTAGTGGGCGCCAGTAGCGATGAGTTAGTGGCAGCGGCGGCTGCATTGGTGTTGGTGGAGATGCTGGAAAATGAAAAGGTTGCTCGAGGTGCAAGTCTGTGGGTTCGTAGTAATAGGAGAGAGCTGGTGGGTCGTCTTGAGGAGGCCAAGCGGCCGAGGATGCAGGTCGGACTCGCCATGGTGCACAACAAATACACCTAATAATTAATAATGAAACGAAGGGTGTGACCGTGTGACTTTTGAGAACACTCCAATGATGAATGAAATCGCTGAAATCATTTTATGCGAGAATCATGTGAGCTCGATTTAACGATAAATACTAATTCTAGTATTTTAAATCAAGTATCGCTCTAAGTACAATGAAACATTTATGAAAGATACCAGTATTAATAACACACGTTCCATGAAAAAAAATGTATCATCATCTGCAAGATCCGCTATGATTTCGGCATACGTGGCATACGTACGTTCAGATACGTTCGTACATAGATATCGAGCATGATATACGTACCTCTTATTTTCCCTGATCTAGGTAGGTCTCTCGCCAAATAATAACAAACAATCTTTGATGAATCCTTATGAATCCTATGAAGCCGTTATGAAGCCTATGAATCTTATGAAGCCTTTATGAAGCCTTTATGAAGCCATTATGAAGCTGTTATGAAGCCGTTATGAAGCCTCTATGAATCCGTTATGAAGCCTAAATTAAATCCTTTTCTATGTTACCTTTATTTTATGATAGGAGTATTAATATGTTTAAACTTTGAGAAACACATAATAAGACCATTTCATCAATCAGATCACGCCTCACGACCAAAAACATCCCGCCATCACATCATCATACCCTCGAATCATCCAACCTGCATTATCATCAATTCCCACAATCAACATGAGTGATGCCGATAAGGGCAAGGCAATGCGAACATACTACGCTTACACAAAAACAAAACTGCAAATCAGAGACAAGACCAACAAGGCCAATAAGGGCCAACCATGGTTCAAGACGACCAAAAACAACCATTCAATCCTGGGGAGATCAACACTAACACGCCTCCACACTGTCGTAGAAGCAGATGGCATCTCAGTCAAGCCAGCAACAGCCACAGCAGCAGTAGTCGCTATCACAGCAATCGCAGTGGGGACAATCAAGTCAACAGCACAAAGCAGCAGCACGCAGCACCAGTGGAAGTTACAGCAGCAGCAAAGGGGGGCATTGCATTGGCAGCAGTTGCAATCACAATGAAAGGAGCAACCACATCAATAGCAATCACAATTACAGCAAACAGAGTAGCCGTCACAGCATCAGCCACAACCCCATCATTGAATGCGGCAACATTGGCAAACGAAATGAAGGACAAAAGAAAGACAGCACAAACCATCGCAGCAAGCCCGCGTCATCAGTGCAAAGGCACCCACCAAGTAATAATAACAACAACTCTCAAAATGATGCAACGGTGCCAAATTGGCGAAGTAGTAGTGCAAAGAAGGAATTGATGAAAGAGTTATTAAATGAAACATCTGATATTCGCAAGATGTCTATAAGGGAAATACATGCATCAAGCAGGAA
>JALLAR010001223.1:0-10426 GCA_036939335.1 Conticribra guillardii
TAGGTGATCTAGAAGTGAGTACTAGAGGTTAGGTACTACCTAGATACTAACAGTTGGTTCACAAAAAAATTCAATATCTGCAAAGGCTCTTCCGAACATGGATTAGATAGATACATATGAGCTCATAATATGACACTTCACCGAGAGATAGAGATGAGGAGTGGGAGTAAAAGGTAGGCCCAATCAGCAAGATCCACAACGGCCCGGAAAAATGAACGTAGGATTTAGTATAAATTTTCTAAATTTGGGATCTCCCCGATACTTCCAGAGATTTGGCGAGGCACGCACAATCAAGAGGCACGTTAACCCTTTCCTACCCACCGCTTATAGTAATGAACGACGCATGAGTTTTTGAGTTCTCATTTTCATATTGTTTTGTTTCTCGTGTCGCCGTGGGTAGGAAAGGGTTAAAATATTTACTTGCAAATTAAGATGTTGTTCTGATCTGCATTTATCCCATAGCACATAATTCCCAAATCATGGCGGGTCGCGAAAAACGCAGCAGCTTCCTAGAAGGAGCCGACAAGCTCGGTAAAACTGTGTTAGGTGGAACATCGAAGCTCGGCAAAACTGTGGTAGATGGAACCGACAAACTCAGCAAAGGCGTGGTAGATTCAACCGACAAGCTCAGCCACGGCGTGGTAGACGGAACCGCAGCGCTCGCCAGAGGAACCGTAAAAATTGGCAAGGGCCTCGAGACAATGACACTAGGAATCGGCAAGGGCATCAAAGACTTTACCGTTGGAACCGTCGATGCCATTCTCAAGCCACAAACGATTCCAGCAAAAATTGAGCATTGCTTTGACGTCGTGGCCGTACAGCCTACCAAACGGACCGTTGAATTTATATCGGAATCGAGTCACACCATCGTTACCGAAACGGACAAAGCCTTCAAACAACAGGTCAAAGATGCGCAGAAGGGGGCTCATCGGCTCAAAGTCGTCTTCGCGAAGCCCCTGGGAGACATGGGAATCAGCTTCTTGGCCGAGGACTACCCCAAGTCAGATGATGATAAGAAACTCATTGAGATTGCCCTCCAAGATAATTTTGTCTTTGCTCAACTCTCCTCTTCCAAACGTGTGGATCTCATTAAAGCATTTGAACCAATTACTGTTGAAGTTGGCTCTGAGATCATCAAGGAGGGCGACGTGGGCGATTACTTTTACGTGATTGGGAATGGTGTCGTCGGTTTTCAAGTGGGCGGTCAAGATGTCGGAGCAGCATCTGCTGGGAAAAGCTTTGGGGAATTGGCATTGTTGTATCAAGGTCCACGCGCGGCAACATGCGTTGCCAACACGAAGTGTGAATTGTTTCGTTTGGATCAAGAAACTTATCGAAGGGTATTGGCACAGCAGGTCATTCAACAAGACGGGGCCGTGACCAATATTTTGAGGAAAGTTCCTTATTTTAAGGATTTGGATGATAGGTTTTTGAATAAGATTGCCTGTAGTCTTAAGATTGCAATGTATCAGGACGGTGATGTATTGTGCACGAAAGGGGGGGATGTGCAAAAATTTTTCATCATTAAGGAGGGGAAAGTTAAGATTACGGATATCGAAGCTGGTGGGTCACAATACAAAGACATAGAATTTGGGGCAGGGCAGTTCTTCGGTGATGCGGCTATTGTGGAAGGTTCTCCGGCGTTAGGAACAGTACAGGCAGTTGGAACCGTGGTGTGTTTGTATCTAACCAAGGAGACGTTCACGCGTGTTGTAGGTGATGATTTTGATGCATTGATCCAAAAGTGAGTTTTAGATGAGATTGTAATATTCATGAATTGCCATATTGATACGGCCATCACGACGTTTACTATTGAGCTTGTTCATTTTGTCCTTCTTTTCCTCAAAAAAAATGTTCATCATTGTCTTCTTCCTGTACATAGGATGCTGGATAAGAAGAAATTGGTGAGTATGTGGTGTTTTCAACAGAATACGATCTGTAGTCAATTTATTTCTTCTTCTAAACAAATGTCATTTATTCTACGCACATTGTTACCCATATAGGGACACATTCCATTTGGAAAGAGGAAAGGACCAGCTGACAATGAACTTGATCTTCTAGCTTCTTCTATTGTTGAGAAGAAGTTCCCCAAAGGACACGTTTTCTTCACTGAGGGACAGCGTAGCATTCCCTCATTATATTTGATGCGCAAGGGTGTTGTCACAATCCGATCTTCCAGTGTTCCTAAGCTTGAAGATCTTTTGGGATTTAGCTTAGGCAAGGGAGATGTGAAAACAATTGGATCTAATGGATATTTTGGAAATGATACCCTCGGAAACAATGAAAAAGGAGTGTTTGGTGTGGCTCAGTATACTGTTGTGGCAACTGAGGATGTTGAGGTTGGTGTGCTCGACCTAGATGCCATTCGAGCAGTTGTTGTTGCAAGGGATTCCGCAGCATCAAGTGTAAAGATGGAAGATTTGAAGATGATTCGCATTTTGGGAGCAGGTACCTTTGGTAAGGTATGGTTAGTTAGTCGGAATGGAACAAATGACGCATACGCGCTCAAAATCCAGGTGAAGAAGCAACTCATCGAGTATAACCAAGCAGAGGGTGTAATTCGTGAAAAGAATGTCATGGCCCAATTGGATCATCCTTTCATCATCAAGATGATCAGCTCTTACAAAGACGATGACAAGCTTTACATGCTCCTGAAGTTGTATCAGGGAGGTGAATTGCAGAGCATTATCCACACTGATACCAGGGATGGACTGCCCGAGTTTGCAGCCTGTTTTTACGCCGCCAACATGTTGGAAGGACTTAGCTACATGCATCATCGTCATATTATCTACCGTGATTTGAAGCCAGAAAATGTACTTCTCGACAGCGATGGTTACACTGTAATTGTAGATCTTGGGTTTGCCAAAGTTGTGAAGAACAAGACATACACTTTCTGTGGAACACCATTGTATCTTGCGCCAGAAATTATTATGCAAAAGGGCCACGATAAGGGTGCTGATCACTGGGTGAGTTGTGTTTGATTACAAAATTGAATATTCTTTCAAGTGGCGAATTTCTAGCGTTCTAAATAATTCACACACTCCTTTTTCTTTCATGACAGTCTTGGGGAGTTATAATTTATGAAATGCTTGTTGGTATGACTCCTTTCTATGACGGTGTAGTTGATCAAATGGGGCTGTTTAAAAATATTGTGAAAGGGAAATTTGATTACCCACATGGTACCATGTCAAAATTCGCGAAGGACCTGATTGCAAGAATGTTGACCGTGAACCCTGCTGAACGTCTTGGAAGCTTTTCTGGCGCTGATAAGGATATCAAAATGCATCCTTTCTTTGAATCAATTAACTGGAAGCTTTTGGCAAAGAAGGAACTTAAGGTACCTTTTATGCCCAAGGTATCAAACCCATTGGATGGATCTAACTTTGATGATTTCAGCAAGTTGGAAGCAGAGGAGAAGAAAACAAAAATGGTGAAGTTGACAGGGAAGGAACAGCATTTATTTGATAAATTCTGAGAATAGGAGAGGATGTCATCATTTTTTGTTCATGATTTGTTTCGATTGCTTTTCTTAATCTCTCTAGGATTACATTTGTTTACTGGTTACGTGTGTTGTGTATTTTTGGACCAACAAAGAAAACAGATAATAATATTATTAATTTTGTGTTAATTTTCGTAAACTCCGGAGCAGGGACGAATACAATAGTAGGTTTCTAGTTTGTAGTACCATATATAAACTCTAAGTTACAATTTACTTTCAACAATAAGTGAACATACTGTGATCAATATCAGCGGTAAAAACGCTTGTAGCAGATTAGGGCCCTAAACCTAAATTATGAACGTTGCCTCACTTTTTCTTCATGTAGCTCAAAATAGATGACACCTTTTCAGCATTGGCAGAGTTCAAAATAGACGCAATCTTCTCAGTTTTCGAAGGAGGTTGCACTTCACCTTGGGTTGTAGCTGTAGCAATCTCGCCTTCATTCCCACCTCCTGCGTCAGTTGCATTATCACTTGCGCCATAACCAATACACGGGGAAGTAGGATTCTCTCCTCTCAAAGCAGCAGGGCCACCCATCTTTTCAATGTCGCATGCAAATAAAGCAGCTGCCACAGCATTCGTAATTGGAAACACCACCCAACCAACAATCGGTATCGATTCCATAAATCCACACATGAAACCAAATCGTGCATAGTCATTGTCTGCATCGTACGTCGATGGATGGCACAGTGCCAAACAATCCGATCTATCCTCCCCAAAGACTTCCACTCTCTGCAATCTGGAAGATAAATGAATCGCATCGAAATAACGATCCATATAATCCCAACCGGTAAAGGTGGCATTTATTGCTGAATAAAATACCCCTCCTACGAATGGCACTACTTGCAAAGGCATTGTGATCATCCTCACAATAAATGCCTTTTTGATTAAATTCAAATCTTTGATTGTCGATTGGGGAGTCATTTCATTTTCTTTCCAATATCCTTCGAGGCGCATGGTTTCCACGAAGGATTTTGTCTGAGCTTTGGATTGGGATGCAATCATTAATAATGTGGCACATATGGCCGTTTCGACGAGCACTAATAACACCCCGACGAGCCATGCCCACCATTCTAAATCTGGACTGAGTAATTTCGCCTGTGGCTTTAATGTCGTGGCGAGGAGCGTGATGAGAATGAGTAGGGAAAGAATGCATCCGATGCAAGCGATTTTGAAGACAATGCTCCAGAGGGAAGAGTGGGAAAGGACGTAGTGAATGGATTTGAGTGGGTAGCGCGATGGGTCGTGGCCGTAGCGATGTTTGCGGAGGGAGACGAGGCTGGTGATTGGAGGAGCGGGTACGGGGGTGCGAGCCATGGTGGATTGATGTAGATGTAGTAAAAGAGATTTGGAAAAAAAATCAGAACCTTCTACTTACAATAATATCTTCAAGAGACTTCAAGTAGATGATAGTGGTAGAGATAGAGTGGTAGTAGTAGTTAAGTCGTGCCGTTTTTTTTGTCCCGTCGTCCGTCATCCAGATTATTTACTCACACAGAAAACAGACATCAGAAAATGGTCTTCACAACGGACATAACGCACGGTCGATCATGGATTATGGATTATGGTAGATACTGGCCTTTTCACACTTTTCACTTTTCATTTGTGGCGTCTCCACCATCCAGAGAGATCCAGAGCAACATCGTCATCTTAAATGCATGTAATTCTGGCCAGAACAACGTAGTAACAGGTAGCAACTGCAAGCAAGATTAACCCTACCATACCAACATTGTCCTCTAGCAGTCAGCCCCAAATTATCCATGGAAGAATACCAAACGCCTGTAGATTTCGGGGAAACCAAAAATCTCACCCACCCCGGCAACAGGGATGCCACAACAACGAGCAGCTTGGCATCCTCATCCCGCATGGCATCGGCAGCTTCGGCTCCTGTCCATCTGGACAGTAGAAAAGTCTTTGGCGGCGGTAGCATTGGCGGCAGTTTGAGCGGACGTCAACAACCACATGCACAGACTAATGTTCAAAGTAGTTTGGACAACTCCATCAAAGACGACGGCGATGGAAACAATTCCTTTCATTCCTCGCCAATAATGTGGAATAACTCACCTCAACGTGTCAAATCCAGGAGAGAATTGGAACGAAGGATTCGACATCGAAATTATGCTCGAGCCGATGATAAACATAAACATTCTAAAACAACAACCACAAAAAAACCAAATGTCACGGATCCGAATGCCAACGCCAACCTCCCAAAAGCACTGGCAGATATTCTGCTTCACACTGCCATCCTCGGAATTGACACCACGGCCAAACTCTCCAAACCGACATTGGCACTCACCAAAAACACGTTGCTGCCCCAAGTCATTCTCCCATTACTCCACGAATTATGGGAACAATATGCACCCATCCGATTACAAACTTGGATGAGAGTCGTGCCGTCCTCGTTGCGAAACATGGGGGATGTATTATGGGATACAGATGCTGGAAAGACATTGGGCGAACAATGCTGTCAATTGGGAGATACGGTGGTTGATATGGCGAGTTCGGAGGTGGCACGCCAATGCTGGATTGATGTCACTGTCACCCTGATCAAACTCATGGAATCGATGCATACTCCCGAATGCAAAGCGTTGCTGGATCAATATGCAGTGGGAATGTGTCGATTTGTCGATGTACTTAGTTCTGGAAAAGCGAAGCAGGTTTGGTTTGATATTAGTAATGCAGTGTGGGCAATGGTCGAAGTGGGGAGCGATCCATTGGTGGTCATGTCGTTGGCGGAGGGATGCGCTCAAATTTGCTTTGCGTTGGAGAGAGAACGGGAAAGTTTGAAGGAGAGGAAAATTAATAAGGGTGTGGGTGGGGGTGCTAAACATAGGAGGAGGGAGAGAGATCGACGACAGATGGGGATGTATCCTCCTGGGAGAGAGGTGGTGAGGGAAGGTGGAGGGAAAGAGGGTGTGAAGGATGCTTTTATGGCTAGCTTGGGTGATTATCATGATGATGAGCATGAAGAAGATGACAATGAAGGAGGAAATCAGGTATTCATTAATGGTACTATTGACGATGGTCCTCCCAAAGTGATAGTGCCAAATTCTCCTGTTGAAATGTCTCCTAAGCCCCTACATCATATGAATGATGGTATCGGAAATGATAATGCTGGTGGAAATGCTGACCATGTAAAAGAGATAGAAGGTGATAGCGAATCAGAAATTACAACCGAGATTGAGGATTTACTAGATCAAAAGGGTGGCGGTATAAATCTTGAAAGAAATCATGGTTGTGATGCTGGTCCAATGCTAACTGCAAATGATAAACAACCAATCAATCGAAAGGGTCAACCGCTTGCCTACGAAGATGATACTGAGGTGGACGATGGCGAATTATTTCAAAACCACAAAAATGATACTGATTTGCACCCTAGCGACAACGTAGCAGACAACGAAACAGCATCAGAAATGTATGATACCTTCAATGAATCGATTCTTCAATTTTACCGTCGACTGAACCAAGTACTTACTGAAAGTCGAAAAGAAGCCAGGAGAGATGTAGCATCAGATTTTATTTATTCCACGAGAGGAACCAAATTGTCCAAGAAGAAAAATGTCGACGAAGATGATGAGAATGCCTCATCTCCCGCAGGAAATGCAGATGACTCGCCTGCTCCTCTTACACATGCTGCTTCCACAGTTTTACAATCGTTCTCAAAATATAAATGGAAGATCCTCATCATTTCTACAGTGTGTGGATTAGCATCCATGTGCATGCTTTGGTTTGCATTGGGATGTTATGGTTTCTATGTACTTGTTATTATTGGAGGTTACCAGACGCATCATCATCAAGCTAATGGAATGCAACAACCATCAAATATTGTGATAAAAATAATGACAACACAAAATCAGAAGGTGGGTGGTGTTTACGATGCTGCTGCTATCGAGTGTACAGGTTTGAAAGGAAATGAACAGCACGAGGATGATGAAGGCGTTTCCATCACTTTAGATGAATGGAAGCAGTTGAAGGTTGACGTGGACGAGGCTATTGGCGAGTTATAACAGAACCGAGATTGCTACATGTAGCCAAGGTTAATGGCTAGATGTTCGCAACGTTGTTGCGCGGTGCTGATTTACTCCTCTAGTGCTGTGCTAGATGAACCCGCCCTGCATGAACAGCTAGGTACAACGCTATTACTTCATGGAGAAGATGTATAAAATTGACATTTTAGATTATTTTGCAAAAAGAACAGTCACGATGAAAGAATTTCTCTCCAGTAACTGCTTTGGGTTCTTTTATGACTGTCCATGCTAACTGTAGTATTAGATCCTTCAAAATCAACGCATATGCAGTAACACCCGATGCAAATCTTTTGCTTCAACAGATTTTTCATCCGTCTTGGTAATGATGAAAACTCCCTTTTTGCAAATCGATCATTAACAACTGGATATCCAAGCTTACGCAGAACATACGATATCACATTCGCAAGGCGACCATCATCGTGTCTGGATTGAACAGTGAGAGTTGTTATAGAATTCTCTTCCCCGGATCCAAACTGAAAGCTTTCTTTCAATCGAATAAATAATGCATCGTCAAGATCAAGTTCCGCCGTGGAAAGCAAAACGGGATCCGAGGATGTGCCCAAGGCAGGATTTTGGCTATCCGCATTCGTATCATTAATTTCTTCTAGATTAGTCTTTTGACGTTTCCAAAGCCGTAGACTATTTGTTGGCACTTTCACGTAAGCACCGCTTCTCCATTCTTCTCCAGGAGTTCCATGCACAAGCACAGAAAAAGAGTAGACGATTTTTGAAGATGCCAAGCTCTTTTCAATACTATTTTCGCTGGTAACCAGTGCACATAACCCAGCACATCCTGTATCCAGTTTCGAAATAGGAAGGCAATAAACGTTTCTCGCCCGACGATTGGATTCAACATGTTTCTTTGTTATCATCTCCAATGTGTTTGAAGAGAAAGAACCTACACAACGAATTCCGACTGGTTTGTAGGCAACTATGAGAGTTTTATCATTGCTATGATGAAACGGTGTTTCTTTCAAAAATGTTACACCAAAAGTTTTGCTTCTTTCCTCAACCTCAGAGTTGTTTCCGTCCCCATTTGAATTGAACGCATTATTTACTGACTCGTATTCTTCGACCAGCGCAATAGTATCATTCTCTCGAACTATGCGGCTGTCGTCCATTGCAACAGCTTGATTAACATAAACCCTTCCTTTCCTGATCGCATCTGTACATTCCTTCTTCGATTTTAGAAACTTGGATAATGCGAATTTGTCTTGCCTACAAAGCCACTTGATTCGCTTTGAGTCAAACATGCGTCCTACTTTCGCTTCAACAAGTATTTTTGCGTCACTAATATCTAATGGCATAAAAGATGGAAGGACGGGCGACTGCTCTCTACTCGTTTGTTCTGATTGCCCCTCCTGCGCCTCTTGATTGACTATCACCTTCTCGTGAACAAACGAACCAATTGCAATATCTGGGAGTGCCGGCGCATTTAGATGTTCACGCAACTGTTTCTCATCATCGAATTTGAACTTACATATGTCGCACACATTTTCTCTACAACCGTTATAAGATTTGCATGCTTCCCCGTCAACTTGAAAAATGAAATTGATGCTTTGCTCGACATTTATTTCTGTTTCACTACCTACAAAAAGATCTCCTTCTGTCCTTCGATGCCTGTATCCATACCTTGCCAGAAAATGCTTTGAACCCAATTTTCCGTTCCGATATTTTCGTTTTGTTGGATAGTGCGATTGAACATCTGCCAACTCAAAGGTTTTCTGCTCCGTGAATAGCCATTTTTCTATCGGGTACGCAGTAGACTCCTCAATAATGCAGTGCAGGCTGTTGTTTTCTGCAGCCTTCATTAACTTCCATGTTTTTGGTTGCGAACCACACAGACACAAATGTATTCTCCCGCCTTCTTTCAATATCTTCTTTGCAGAAAAGAAGTAATGCGACAACAAGACATGATGTCTCTCTGCATGACGTTGCTCTGATTCCAGAAGTGTCGCATCTCCTAAATGAGGGTGATTAAAAAGGACAATGTCAAATTCATTATCCATTTTTTCTGCACCTTTTTCAGCTACAATTTTTTCCTCAATATTTGTTGCATCACACCCGTAAACGATTTGTTCCTTCCATTTTTCTTGAAACTCCTTTGACGTTGTCACCGCATTTGAATAAGTTCTAAATAGCTCTGCAGGTGATTCAACCAAGGTTGTAGCTGTGACACTGATCTGAGGATAAGCTCTTTTTAGAGCAAGAGAGAAAGACAGATCACCGTCGCCTGGGGCAGTGAAAAGAGCGAAGGATAAAAGTGGCACGAATAGTGTGCGCCATCATGTACTATTGAGTCACGAGTTTTTGGACGCAATATTTTCTGCCTAGTTGCCTCTCGTCGCCATAATAATATCTTACCGATTGTAAGCGCTCTAAATGACATGTTGGCAGATTAACAAGGAGATATTTGAATCTGAAGCTGATAGGTTCTTATGGAATATTAACATATTCGCAGCATCGCCCCATTGTTTTTGGTTTTAGTAGTGATTTTGCGTTGCTGATGACTGATTTCTCTCTACGCCCAGAGTGAATGAGGGCTCTGTCGATTTTGATAATAATATGGAGATACTACTACCTTTCGATCTCATTACGCCCATACAGGCTGTGCGAGCAATGTAACTGGTGATGGTGTGGTGAATCTGCTGCTGTGTTTTGATGATGGTGGTCGCGCTGCTGGTTTGATTTTGGCGTGGCGCTGCTGCCTGCTGCTAGCTGTGAATGGATGTTGATTGTTTTGTGTGTGAGTGTTTCACTAATTATTACTAGATAGTGTTCTACCTAACAACAGAACACGTAGCTACAGTAATACTACTAGATTTTCTACTACTAGGGCCTGAATGAAGCCGAGAATGTGGATTTGGTCTGTCTGTTCTTCGTCTTGCGACGTGGAACA